>JAJIBD010038692.1:0-17751 GCA_021461705.1 Cryptotis parvus
TAATACAAAACCTGGCACATATAAGAAACAACAAAAATTTAAACAAGGACATACATTTTCAATCTCATATTTTATGTGGCATATTGATTTATTTGATAACTCAAATACTGAGGCTTTAAGTAATCATCATGATAAGAACATTCTAACACCATTGTCCTTAAGAACATGTTGCTTCCCATAAAATCATAGGATCACGATCACGATCTTCCCGTTAATCATCTATTTGCTAGAGCGGGCACCAGTAGTATCTCAATATGTCCTGTCACATGCTGTAGAGCCAAGGGCATCGGCTTTGTACAGGAACATAAGGAGCCTCAAACCATTATATTGGGTCATGGAATGATCTAATATAAGTTACTGGCATTTGGCATATCAAATACAACCACGAGCAGCTTGCTAGGCACTGCCGTGCTTGGGAGGCATACTCTATAAGACACCTCCAAATAAAGCCTTTATTGATGAACCGCTGGCCGCTAGCGACCGCTACCAGCTGTGATGGGCTGGTCGGCTGGGTGGAGTTCTGATGAGAGGGAAGTCCAATGTGGAAAATGGCGGCGCCCATGGAGTGGAGTGGGGGTCGTCTGGCTTGTTGTGAGGTTCTGCGGGGTGGTGGGCCAAGGCTGGAACCCACCATGCCTCCCGACTGCCTCATGAGCGGCTGGGCACAGGGAGAGCAAGGAACCGCTCTGCCCCATGTCTGAGAGTCTCTGGACCCAGCATACCTGGGCGGATTAAGGAAGAAACTGCTCCAGGGTGGGTGTCGATGATCCGGGCTGTGATGGGCTGGTCGGCTGAGTGGAGTTCTGATGAGGAGGGAAGTCCAATGTGGAAAATGGCGGCGCCCATGGAGTGGGTGGGGGTCGTCTGGCTTGTTGTGAGGTTCTGCCGGGGTGGTGGGCCAAGGCTGGAACCCACCATGCCTCCGACTGCCTCATGAGCGGCTGGGCACAGGGAGAGCAAGGAACCGCTCTGCCCCGTGTCTGAGAGTCTCTGGACCAGCATACCTGGGCGGATTGAGGAAAGAAACTGCTCCAGGGTGGGTGTCGATGATCCGGGCTGTGATGGGCTGGTCGGCTGGGTGGGGTTCTGATGAGAGGGGAAGTCCAATGTGGAAAATGGCGGCGCCCATGGAGTGGGTGGGGGGGGTCGTCTGGCTTGTTGTGAGGTTCTGCCGGGGTGGTGGGCCAAGGCTGGAGCCCACCATGCCTCCGACTGCCTCATGAGCGGCTGGGCACAGGGAGAGCAAGGAACCGCTCTGCCCCATGCAGAGTCTCTGGACCAGCATACCTGGGCGGATTGAGGAAGAAACTGCTCCAGGGTGGGTGTCGATGATCCGGGCTGTGATGGAGGCTATCGGCTGGGTGGAGTTCTGATGAGAGGGAAGTCCAATGTGGAAAATGGCGGCGCCCATGGAGTGGAGTGGGGGGGTCGTCTGGCTTGTTGTGAGGTTCTGCCGGGGTGGTGGGCCAAGGCTGGAGCCCACCATGCCTCCGACTGCCTCATGAGCGGCTGGGCACAGGGAGAGCAAGGAACCGCTCTGCCCCACGTCCGAGAGTCTCTGGACCAGCATACCTGGGCGGATTGAGAAGAAACTGCTCCAGGGTGGGTGTCGATGATCCGGGCTGTGATGGGCTGGTCGGCTGGGTGGAGTTCTGATGAGAGGGAAGCCAATGTGGAAAATGGCGGCGCCCATGGGTGGGTGAGGGGCGTCTGGCTTGTTGTGAGGTTCTGCCGAGGTGGTGGGCCCAGGCTGGAACCCACCTGCCTCCCGACTGCCTCATGAGCGGCTGGGCACAGGGAGAGCAAGGAACCGCTCTGCCCCATGTCTGAGTCTCTCAGGCGGATAATCATAGGATAAGACTCTAAAATCAGCAGTATTATGAATAGTTCCATTATATCTCTTTTTTTTTTTTTTTTTGCTTTATTTTGGGTCACATCTGCACGGTGCTCAGGGTTACTCCTGGCTCTTGCTCTCAGGAATTACTCCTGGAGGTGCTCGGGGGTCCATATAGGATGCAGGGGATCGAATCAGGCCGGCACAGGCCCTCCACGTGCAAGGCAAACTCCCCTACCCGCTGGGCTATCACTCCAGCCCTCCATTATATTTCTTGTGTCTAGAATACTAATTTATTTTTACAGCTCTGTGATAGATTTGTCTTAGAGATCCATGACCTGGAGAAGTCTTCCAATTTTATATTGTGTTTAGGATAGCAATATTCACTTTTCCCATTGGAACTTTGGCCTCCACTGCTTTCACAGCCTGTCAAGTAAATCTTGTGAAGGAGTATTTACCCTTTGGAAAAGCTTCCACATAGCTTCTGTCTCTAGTAAGGAAGAAAAAAGCCTAACAAACTTGCTTCATCCAGTTTTCACAAAGATGTGGCCAGGATTGTCTTGTCATACAGCTGGGCGGTGGCAATGAGGAGAGTTAATTCTATGGTCTGTGAAAGCCTCTCATTTGCCTGGTAACAATCGGGAACTCAGGGGTTCTATGTAACTCTCTCCAAGCCATTTGCGAATTGCTTTGCTTTATAACTGCTAGCAATGAAAAAATAAGTCTCTTTCAAGTAAGTTTAGCATTCGAGCCCAAACTTGAAAATGGTATTGTGAATGTTAGCTAACTGAAATATTTTGGTTCATATCTTCCTTTCAGACATTAGATCTTCTTTCTTCTAGCATTATTCCCCAAGTCCTCAATGTGGCTGAAAAAATATTGGAATAGGTAAGCTAACAGTCATAGACTGTAAATGCAAGTAATTTCATTTCTTAGGGTACAAATTCCACGTGTAGGAGTGTTATAATAGTGCTATATAATTATACATGTCAGAGTCATATTTGCGGAGAACTGCGTAACCACCTGTGAAAATAAAATCCAAAACATCAAAGCCAATATTGTATATAGGGTTTGCATCATTACCACATCAGAGAAATTTTGTTACCGGTTATATTTGATATTATTTAAAATATGGAATCTTCCATCTTTACTGCTTTTAACTAATGAACCATTGTCATTCTCTTTTGTCCTCTGAATTTTACCATGCCCTCTGGTCAAGCATATTTTTTTCCCATTTGATTGATGAGATATGTGAACAGAAAAACTATTATTATTTTTTCTCAGTAATAATAATAGTCAGGCCCTCAAAAAATTTTGTAATGTGCTAATCAAAAAGCTATTATTCCCTGAACTCTGTTTTTAGCATATGTTTGGAAGCTTGATCTTTGATGGATATAATTAAGATGGCATTTGGACAGATCCCTGAATGGAGTGAGACAGGAAACTGGGGCAATTTCTCCCCAACGAAAAACCAAGGCTTAGCTATTCCTCCTGGATAAAATATTTAAGTGTTTTTAGCACGTAATAGGGCAACAAGGCAGAGCCTGGCAAGCTACCAGTGTTTTTATTTGTTATGTCAAAGCTAAAGTAACAGTTATGCACCTCAATTCCATGACCTGAAGAATGGTGTGAGGCTCATCCTGTCCCTGGAGCAAGCAGATGCCCTTGGACTACACTTGCTTGTGACAGGAAGTATGAAGATGTTACTGGTGCCTGCTAGAGCAAGTCCATGAACAACCAAAAAGACAGTGATACAGTGAATAGGGCAACAAGCGGTGTGGTGAGGCAAAAAAGCTTAATAGTTTGGGCGCAGCCAGGTAAGAACAGAATAAACCAGTTTAGGGGTAATTCTAGGGCTAGAAGGCAACATAGGCAAGAGTAAAAAGAAATTATCACAACTTTTGCTTTAATGTGTCTGCAGATTGTGTGATATATAGCATCCTCTGCTCTTAACCTACCCATTGTTGAATTTTGAGGCTGCTTAATTAACCCTTATATATGAATACATTGAATTAGGACTAATGCATTGAATTAGGGTGATCGCTGTTAAAATAATGAAAGAAAAATCAGGAGATCTCAAAAATTATACTGATTCATTCAATGCAAGGTTTGAAAGAAAATAGTGTAATATAGAATGTCCCAAGTTTGGGGCCAGAGTGGCTAACAACGGGTAGGGCCCTTACATTTAGTCAACTCAGGTTCCATCTTGGTACCCTGTATGGTCCCCAGAGCATAAAAGCCAGGACTAAGCCCTGAGCATAGCCATATGTGACCCAAAAACGAAAGATAAACAACAAAAGAAACTTCTTAGTGCTTTTTCCTGTTTTGTTTGTATAAAGAGTATTAATGAAGAGTGAAATAAAAGTGGGGAGGAGGTGAATTCCTAGGGGAAACTTTGGGGTTTGTTTTGTGTACATTAAATTAGAGATATTTGAGTGTCCAACATCATTGTCAAATGAATGTAAATGTTTTGTCCTCAGTTCATAGCTATGACAGAGAAAGAAACTCATACAGTGCTTACCATAGTTGCACACTGGTCTAAATGCTGCAAACATCCATGAACTCACTTACTGGAGCAATAATGCTTTGTCTAGGTAATATTTAAATTGCAGGGCTGAGAAATAGTCATTTGAACAGAGGAAGTTATCTATTATATGCGTAACAGTGTATTTTCATGTACTTAGTTGTAGTTGGTTCCAGATTGAATTACCACTGATACAAAGTGTCCAGACTTTTACGAATTTTCATTTCTAACATGCTCTACAGCTGGTTTTTTTAAAGCTTATTTTGTGCTGACTCATCTATACAAAGTATTTACACATTTGTATTCTTGGGGCGGAATGAACGAGACAAGTCCATTAAACAGGGTTTTTTACTTTATCGAGAGAGAAAAATCTTTCCTCTTAGACTCCGATAACACTAATTACTCTTTATTTCTTCTTAAACTTGATTTTTTCCTTCCCAAAGATTTAATGAAGGAAGTCAGTACTTTTACATTATTTCCACTGTTTTTTAATCAGGTACTTTAAATTGATGTCTTAAGTGAAGTGGCTAGAAGCAAGTCCATTTAAGTTAGAACATAAACAGCTAAAAACACTTTTTAAAAGAAAAAGGCAATCACAATATGTTACCAAAAGATTTGGTGGGGGCAGGGGGTCAGGGTAGAGATGTGTGGGGCGAGAGACACTTGGTAGATGTATTTGTTTTTGTTGGACATATGTGTATAGCTAAGAGAATCTGAATGTGTTTGCAACTATAAATTAGAAAATATTTTGAACAATAAGATGCAAAATCACGGAAAACTTGAAAATAGAATAAATTAGTCTAAAGACTAAGAAATTCAGCTTTCATCTTAGAGGGAGTGCCAACAACGCAAAATATTTATATACTATGAAAGTTTTAAGGGTCCTGAAATTAATTTAATTAAGTATCCATGGTACTGGAAATACCCTGACAATTCCGTTGTCTAGAACTAATAGTAATTGTAACTTCTTTAATTATGTACCTCTATCTACCAAATTAGACATTTAAATATTTAAAGTTATTTGGTACAGTTTATCATCGTACCATATATGTGACCCTATTGTTTCAGCAATTTATGAGGCGGAGAATGAAGAATTAATTACTGCGTCAGTTTAAGAGAAAAAAGATATTTTCATAAAAAGTAATGAGGCTACTTGAATATATTCAATGAGAAGAAAGTAATTTGGAAGTCTTATAAGATTAATAGAATTTATTATGATATTGTCAATTTTTCAAGGTAACTTATCAATGATAATCAGGATTAAGCGTGAAGCTTTTCAGAGAAAAAATATATATTGCAGGGTTTATTGCCACTGGCATTGTATAAAGAAAGTAACATAATAAGAATTTTAATACTTTCTTTTGCCATTCTAAGCATGGCATTGTGGCATGAAAGTCTAGTCTTTTCCAGGCTTGCTTAGAATCTGAAGGTCAGCGGGAATGACATAACTGGTCTGTTTCAGGCATTGGCAGGGTCCGGATCGAGTTGGTAGGGAATCAGCTAATGAAGATTCATCCATTCACTATTTACCTGAAAATTTTTAGAGTCATTTTGAAGAATGATACTGGAGACTAAAACAAATCTAAGATTATATCATATCAGCAATGCTCAGCAATATCAGAAATTCTCTTGAGCTCCTCTGGATTTTCTTCCTGTTGTTTGTCAAGTTCTAGCAAGGTCTTTAGGGAGGATTAGTTGAGTAAGTTTTCTTCTTAGACATTCCCTCACTTCTACTTCTTTGGAAAAACGCAAGCTCATATTAAAAGTGTAGCATAATCTTACCTCTTCTACTTAGTTTGACTCCAAACACAGTCATTGCTTCTTTCCATGTATGCACCGGAAGAATTGTCCTGAAAGACAGGTAAACTAAAGTTTTTTCTACGTAATGGATACTTGGTGGCTTATGTTCTGGTTTATGATTTTCCTGTTTTTATTCATTTTTTCCAATTAGTTAACTGCCTGAAATGCCGCATATCATAGCAGTTTCTATGATGCATCTTTCAAATCAAAGAGAATTCCAGAAGAAAAAATACGGAAGTATTCCGAAAGGTTAACCTTCCTTTTAGGGTTTATTTTTGTGTAGTTCCTGAGAAAAAATTATACAAGCACTTGCATGCATTTAAAATGTTTGAGTATTGACAGTTGTACACATTTACAAAATTACCATCAAACCATAACAAATACAATGTTGCTATTATTTTTCTAGTATCCTAAGAAAAATTTTGAGTTTCAAACACACATATACATCTGCATGCATGTATATGATTGAATGATATATATATATATATATGTATATATATAAAGCTTTATCTATTTAATAGACTGTTCAGCAACAAGAGATATAAATTACAGATATATATATATAGTATATATATATAAATTACTGAATATATAACACAAAAAATGTTTGTGTTTGTTTAATTTAGAGGAATATAATTGCTGTCATCATTATTTAGAAATCACTTAAATGAATTATTTAGATGATTGGGGAGATCATTAAATGATTTCCACAAAATAATAATGAGATTTCAGACATGGGTCAGAGCTGCTACTTGCTCTCTCTGGCCCGACCGCTCATGAGGCACCAGGGAGAGGCATGGTGGTTCTACCACGCCTGGCCTGCCAACCCAGCAGAGCCTCACAGCAAGCCAGATGAACCACGACTCCATGAGTGGGGCGTACACCTTTTCACATCAGGACTTCTTTTCTCACATCACACCTCCACCCAGCAGACCAGACTTCTAGCCCAGATCCCCGGCACCAACCTGCAACAGTTTTATTCCAATTGGCCCAGGTATGCTGAACCAGAGCGCTCTCAGAGCATGGGACATGAGCTGCTACCTTTCTCCCATGTGCCCAAGCGCTCATGAGGGCGCCGGGTGGCGTGAGCGGGTTCTACCCAGACTGGTTGCCACCACAGCAGAGCTCTCACTAAACCAGATGACACCCCGACTCCATGGGGGCCGGTTGTTCCACATCCGGACTTCTTTACGTCACACCTCCACCCAGCAGATTAGTCTATCACAGACTGGATCACCGACACCCACCCTGCAGCAGTTTATTTTTTTTTTTATCAATCCATTGGTATGCTGAACCAGAGACTCTCAGACATGGGGCAGAGCTGCTACTGCTCTCCCTGCGCCCAGCTTAGCTCATGAAAGGCCCCTGGAGGCATGTTGGATTCCAGCCCCTAGCCTGCCAACCCAGCAGAGCCTCACAACAAATAGACGACCCTTACTCCATAGGGGCCGCCACTTTCCAAATCCAGACCCTCTTGCCCCAAGTCACCCAGCAGAGACAGACCATCACAAGAGGCTCACTTCGGCCGCTAGCGCAGCACTGTTCATCAATAAATGCTTTATTTAGAGAGTGACTACAAGAGTATGTCCACCACATGCGGCAAGCCTGGCAAGCTGCTCGTAGTAAATTATTTAATATATCATGAAATACCAGTAACATTTATATTGGGTCATTCCCATGACCTAATATAATAACGGGGAGCTCTTTATGTTCCTGGAGCAAGTGGATGCCTTTGGGTTCTACTAGCATGAGGAGACAGGACATATGGAGATATTACTGGCGCCCGCTCTAGCAAATAGATGATTATTGGGGAAGATGGTGATTGTGCGAATATACCTCTGGATATCAGCTAGGGCCAATGTGCTAATAATATATATGGTTTAAAATATCTATGTGTATCGGTTCGAAATTATCTACGAATATCTGGGTTAGTTTATAACGCACTTATGAGTACAGAGGCAAGCTTTGTGCTGCTTAGAACAGCGTACACCTCTTTGGAAATTTACATTTTGTGGATTTTAAAGTTATTCACTCACACAGCAAATGAAGAGAGCATTTAAAAATTAGAATAATAAGAGAAACAGGAGGATATTAAGAATACAGAGACAAGGAACGTGGGTGTGGAAGCTCCTTTTGGACAAGAGAGAGAGCTGAAAAATATTGGCCAGAATTTTCTCTTTCAGATTTGCCTGTGTTTCATTTATTTTTAACAGAGTCATATTTTTTTATCAATTGTGCTGCAGCTGGTTGATTCAAACATCTCTTTACTTTTGTACTGATTTTCCATCTTCATTACCAAAGAACAGACTGTTCCCTTAGCAATCATGGTGTCAGATCTCACAGCAAACCCCTACACTTTTCAAAGAGACCACACATTTCCTAGCAGGTAATATTGTGATCAGAAAGATCATATTTTCCCAATTGTCATCTAAAGGAGATTACACAGATGAGAAAAAAATAATAAGAGTTTTAAGAGAAAACAGTTTTCATCGTACATAAGTTAGCTAGATGCTAACTAGCCTCCTACATATTTTTCCTGGAGATATTGCAAATGTTAACAATAAACTATTTATATAATTTTCTACTACTATTTCACAGTTACATATTAGATTTAGTTGTACTCATCAGCATTGATTTAATACACCCGCAAGATCATGCTGCAATTTTGCAATCAGCCTAGCATGATTTTTAAGGCTTCTTCAAACATTGACATTTTATTTAGGGACATAGGAAGTCACTACATCTTTTATTGTATTTATCCTTTTACTTTAAGCTTTGGTTGACGGTACACTGTTCTGTCAGACAAGTTGTATGTAGGAGACATCTTAAGAAAAAAAATGGGAAGAAAAAGTCTTGCCTCTGAAATCTGTTCTTTTCTCCTTTGTCATAAGAAAAATGCCCTCTACTGTTGCATTTAGTATACTTAAAGTCTAATACAGACGAATTTATGTCTTCACGGGAATTATCAGTAAGGTGTTAACATTAGTTTAAGAAGCCACTAGTATTTGGTAATGATAAGAGTGTGTAGCCTAAAGAAGTTTATGTTCCTAATACTGATGTTGACTAATGGCTCTTTTACAGTTTTTCATGCAGAGATGTTTTTGCGCCCATCATGTAGAATGTGTGTTCACTTTAACGATAGTTTATTTCACTGTACAGAAGCTTTAAATTTGATGTCAACCCATTTATCTATTTTTTTAATTTTTCTCATCATTGGAAGCAAATTCTCCCTAAAGAACATCACAAACAGCACCACTATTGAGTGCCTTCTAATGTTTTCTTTAATGTATTTATTATTTTTGGAGTCTTTGTGTCCAATCCTTTAGCACATTTTGAATTAATATCTGACCTGCTGTTTGATACAGACCTTGTATTTGTTCTTTGCATGTAGCAATCTAGTTTGCCCAATACCATTTATTGAAGAGATTTACTCCATTTTATTTTTCATAGCTCTTTTGTAGTAAATTAGCTATCTATATGTGTGATTGTGTAATGATTTATTACTGGGCTCCTAGTTCTGTTCAACTGATCTCTGTGTTAGTCAGATTGTATGCTATACACTTTTAACAGTGGTTTAACAAAGTTTTCCAGGTAAAAATTTTAACCTACTTTGCCAACTTTATACCAAGGTATTTAATTCCTCCAATGTAATTGTAAATGAGATTGTCTTCTTGGGTTCTTTTTTCCTATAATTCTTTGCTTGCATTTAGACACCCAACTGAGTTTTGAATGTTATCTGACATTGGCTGCATCAATTTATTATTTTTATAAATGTTTATTGGAATATTTAGAAATTTACAGGTGTGATATTGTTATCAGCAGAAAGTGATAGTTCTACTTCTTTTCCACTATGTATTCCTTTGATATTTTTCTTGACTGATTGTTTTGTCCATAAATTCAAATATTAGTTTTGGACAATGGTTATCAAGAAGTGCATATTCTTATCTTTTGCCTGATGTTAAGGACTGTAACAGCTACAATTTCTGTTACTTTACACTATTATGAATGTCAAAATCATTTGTTTTCATGAACAAGCTTTCCACTATAAATCTTTTCTTACATATTCACTCTATACATATACACATTGCAGTTATTAATTTTTTAGCTATTTCGTGCAAAGCAGAATTCCAAGCAAATTAGACATATCTGGTGAGATGCTCCTGTGATTTGCAGTTATTGCTAATACCTTGACTGTTTTCTGGAGTCTATTTTACTGTGTTTCCATCAAGAGTGGAGGATAGGGGGCCTGAGCGATAGCACATCTGGTAGGATATTTGCCTTGCATGAAGCCAACCCTGTTTCAATCCCTGGCATAATATATGGTCCCTTGAGCACAGCCAGGAGTAATTCTGAGTGAAAATGCCAGGAGCAATCCCTGAGATTGCCGGGTGTTACTCCCAAAATAAAAAAAAAAAAGTAGTGGATAGGTAAGAGAAACAAATGGAATCTTTAATATATGTGAGCAACAGGCAAGATAGAAAAAGAAAAAATAACAAATTAAGTTTGCATTGAAAAGAATTTACTGCCTTGAGAAAATTTCACAGCTCACCGGACAGTAAAGAAGGACTAAAGAAAATCATTCAGCCACACCTTTAATTAAGGAGTTGAAAAAATTGATACTTCAGGATGACTAGCCATGGTGAATTTACCTCAAATCTGAAAAAACAGGCCAGAGTAAAAACACCAGAGAAATCTGAAAATAATACCTTTGCCCGAGCTACACAGAATTTCGCCTACCATATATGTTGGGGCGGCACTGCACCAAGCTAGGGATATCGTATGGAAAAGTACCAGACTAGTCGCCAATACGGAAACTTAGGATCATACTTTCTTTTCTGGCTCCAGCTAGAAGTCATAAGTTCAGAGAAACTATACATAGTTCTAGCCTGATAAGATCTTTACTCAGCTGCATTACTTGAACTTTTAATTAAGTTTTCATCTGGAAAGATTCATCACTTAATATCTGAAGGTTATGAATCTTGGTTGAAAATTTATAACAAAGGTAAAAATATTTATTGGATTATGATTCTTACCACCCCCCCAATATTAATTTCCTAATTGCTTGGTTCTAGTAAAATATATGAGAGAAAAATATGATATGTAATTAGAAAAAAAAATGTAATTAATTTAAATCTACTGAAATTAGGCAGATGCTAAATTGACAGATCAAAACATTAATAGTTTCACAGCTTTTTCCATATTCTAAAATTTAATTAGAAAAAATAGATGTTGCAGGACACCTAAAAATCTCTGCATCTTTCCCTGGATTGCCTACTGCAGGTCACTTCGTAGATAGGGGGGTGTTCAATGTGGTTGTTTATCTGCCCTTGTATACTGTACTGGCTGGTATAAATATTCTCTCATGCTACCTACAATCATCGTGGGACTAGCTAGATCTTACAGCATATTTGCCTGGCCAATGTTGGATCACTAAACAATTAGACCAGAAATGCTGTTTGCCTCAAGCAAGCAAGCATGGCTCCCCTGATAACTCAAAGGCAACTAAAATACAAAACTACTGTGAAGTATACAAGACTCTGTGAAGGCTTGGAGAAATATTTAACTGGCATTAGTATAGTCTTTGGTACAGAGGCTGCCATCTCAGAATCCCCCCTCTCTACTATAAAGGCATTTCCAGGCAGATCTTGGCTTAAAACATTAGCATAAATAAGGGCCTAGGTGAGTTGCTGGGAGAAATTACCAGAGCGCATTTGACCACTTCCTGCTATGTAGTGGGAGGTCTGAGTTGCAGAGGCATAAAACCTGAGCTGCTTACTCTCTCTTGCTCTCTCACTCTTTTTAGGCTCTCTTTTTTGGGGCTTGCACTCTTTCTTAGAGTCTTGTCTTTGTCTCTCTTTACAGGAGGCCTTAATGCTTGGTGCGCCGCCATCTTGGCCTACACGTGGCTGGGGTTTCATGAGAATCCTAGGCACAGGGGTTTTCTATTGCTGACTTGTATGCCTGAACCTGTGATAAGTAAAGCCTTTTAAACTTTGCATCAGATTTCTGAGTCTTCATCCATTCTCCTCGACTTGGTAGAAGGGGAACTTCATTGCTGTTAAGGACCGGGTGGTTTTTCTGACACATAGAAAACATATTTTATTTATTTTTATTTTAAATTCTCCTATTTTTAACAATTAGTTTGATTTATAATAGCATTGATGATAATTTCACAAAGTCAATGTTCCAACACTATATCTGCCACCAAAATATTGGATTCCCTTCAACAATGTTTCAAGGGGCTCACATTATCTACTCACTTCTCCTGCCTAGGTAAACACATTTCTATAGACTAGTTTTCTGGTTGTTGCCTTTGGTCATCCATTCTGTCCTTGATATTTTCTTTTTATCTGACTTATGAAAGACCGTTAAATATCTTTTCTTTCCCTCCTATTGGCTGCTCATTATGCCATCGTTCTAGGTAGCTTCAAATTGTATTATTTCATATTTTCTCTGAGTAATTTAATTTTGACTATATGACCCAATTTCTGTATTCATTTATCTGTTGATTTTGGAATTGTCTCAGATCTGGATATTGTGAACAGTAGTACAAAATGAAAAGAGTATAAATGTCTTCTGGAGATAGTGTTTCTGGGCCCTAAAGGGGTCAGATGCAAAGAAGTGAAATTTCTTGATCATATGGAAACTCAACTCTTTGCTTTGTAGAACATTTCCATATTGTTTCCAAAGATGATGAAACAGTCCTTGTTCACAATAGTGGATGAGCAGGACTTTTCCACATGTATGCCGGCATTGATTACTTTAGTTCACATTTGTGTGTGTTAATCTAACTAATGTCTGGTACAAATTATTGATTGGATTTTCATTTCCCTGAGAATATGTTAAGTATATTTTGCATAAGTATTAGGCATCTATATGTTGTCCATAAGGAACTTTATCTATCTCTTCTCTGTATTTTTGATGAGGTTGTTTGTTTCCACTACTGTTGTTGTATAAAGTGCTTTATATAACTTGTTACTGTGGTTTGTTTAGGGGGCTACAATAGTTTTCAGAGTTTAGTCATGCAAATTTCTGCAGGGACTCCAGGTGCTGCTTGGAGAACCATATGCTGTTCAAATTGAACAGATGTCAGCCACATCAAAGTGTCTTACCACCTGTACTAACTATCTCTGCGTATAAGTTTATGTTTTGGACAGTATTCTTTGCCAGATGAGGAAAGAGCAAATATTTTCTTTCTCCCCAATTGGTGTCTTTTTTAGTCACAGCAATTATATCTTTTGAATGCAAAATTCACTTGTACCACTTGTTTTCCGTTGTTCATCGATTTGCTTTCGAGCAGGCACCAGTAGCATCTCCATATATTCTATCACACATGCCAGTGTAGCCAAGGGCACCTGCTTGCTCAGGAACATGAAGAGCCTCAAACCTTTCCATCAGGTCATGGGAATGAGGTCTATAGTATTGCGGTATTTGGCATATCAAATACAACACAGGTAGTTGCTAGGCTCTGCCATGCAGGTAAGAGTGTGTGTGTATTATTATTATTATTATTATTATTATTATTATTTGCTTTTTCTGGGTCACACCCGGCAATGCTCAGGGGTTGCACTCTTGGCTCGTCACTCAGAGCAAGGCACCCTACCCACCGTACTATTGCTCTCTGGCACCTAAAACACAAGAATTTAATATAGTATTTTTGCTTATTTTGCTTGTTTCTTGGCATTAATTCATTAAAAATGCAAGCACATGAGTGGTTCAATTTTAGCGGGAAGTTTCTGCCTGTGTTTTATTCACTATAACATAGTTGTGGTGTGTCTAAATATTTAATCCATACTAAGTCGACTTTTGTGTAAGTTGATAAAGAGACACACACATACCACAAGAAATCTAAAGGATCTATAAGGCCACTAAGAAAAAACTTTTATGCCAGGAAATTAGAATTTAGAAAAAATTAATACATTGGAGCTTTGATAACCTCAAGACTGAATCCACAGTAGCAGAGTATACCTGGACAGATAACCAATTACTGCAGGAAAAATGGAAATGACAATGAAAAATTGCTTCATGTGCTGACCAGTAATGGCCAAGATCCAAATGGTTGCAACAGCATGTTCTTTAAGAACTTGAAAGACACATTTCCTCCCTCTGAGAACTTCTTTAAAGTGGAAAAAATAGAATTCTCACAAATAGTTTCAGTGATGCAAAGGATTATGCTTATACTAAACACAGACAGAAACATTACTAAGAAAAAAAAAGTCTTGACCAGCCATACAGATGAACATAGATGCAAAGATTCTCAAAAAATAGTAAAGTGAAAAACATATGTTGAAAAGGAAGAATACAGCATGATTGGGAATATATTCTATTTTTTATGTAATGTTTATAACAGGGGTTCGGTATATGCACCCCGGTGCCTGTGCAAATAAATAAACATAATATTAATTCAAGAATTCTAAAAATAATGATTCTATCAAGAGATGAAGAAAGCATTTGATGAGATATAAAATATTTAATGATAAAATCTTGTAAAATTGTTATAGAATGAACTTTTCTAGAGGGTTAATGATAAAACTGTTTACTGTACACCAGAGCTAATACTTGCAGTGAAAAACTGAAAGTCCCCTCTCTCTAAAAATCAAGGCTCAGACAATAATTGTCCATGCTCACCATTATTCCGCATAGCATCAGAAGTCCTAATATAAAAATTAGATAAGGAAGAGATATTAATGGCATTCAGATTGGAAAACAAGATGCCAAACTATCACTATTTGCAGACGATATGATTCTATATTTAGAAAAGCTAAAGAGGGCAAACAACTCTTAAAAATATAAAAAGTGCAGTAAAGTGGCAGGCTGCACAATCAACTTGCAAATTTTTGCATTTCCATTTGCAAACAATAAAAATTCAATAAGGAGAATAAAAGTCCCTAATTCAGTTTAGCAAGAGTAAAAAATTTATACAAAGAAAGAACTATGAATCACTATTAAAAGAAATAGAAGACAAAAGAAATGAAAACATCCTCTGTTTATGGATCAAAGGATTAATGGAGTCAAAATTACCGTTCTTGAGGGAAAGTCCCTTCAATTCCCACTTTCTGGAGGGTTTTAATCATGAGCAGGTGCTGGGATCTTGTCAAATGCTTTCTCTGCGTCTATTGATAGGATCATATGGTTTTTATTTTTCTCTTATTGATATGATGTATTATGTTGATTGACTTGCGAATGTTGAACCAAGTCAAAGCCATCTACCAAAAGCCCACAGCGAGCATCATTCTCAATGGGGAAAAGTTGAAAGCCTTCCCCCTGAGATCAGGGACAAGACAAGGTTGCCCACTCTCACCTCTTTTTATTCAATATAGTACTGGAAGTACTTGCCATAGCAATCAGAGAAAAAAAGGACATCAAGGGCATCCAGATAGGCAAGGAAAGAAGTCAAGCTATCATTATTTGCAGATGACATGATATTATACCTAGAGAACCTAAACTCTCTACCAAAAAACTCCTAGAAACAATAGACACATATAGTAGAGTGGCAGGATACAAAATCAACACAAAAGTCGAGTGGCTTTCCTATATACAAATAACGAAAGAGAAGAAAAGGGATATTAAGGAAACAATTCCATTCTTGGTGTGCCACAGAAAATCAAATACCTAGGAATCAACTTACCCAAGTATGTAAAGGACCTGTACAAAGAAAACTACAAGACACTGCTCCAAGAGATAAAAGAGGACACAAGGAAATGGAAACACATTCCCTGCTCATGGATGGGGAGAATCCAACATTGTCAAAATGGTAATACTCCCTAGAGCTCTAGTACAGATTCAATGCAGTCCCTATAAGGATACCCATGACATTCTTCAAAGAAATTGACCAAACAATCCTGAGAATTTGTATGGAGCGATAAACCCCCAAGGATAGCTAAAGCAATCCTCGGGAAAAAGAAGATGGGAGGCATCACCTTACCCAACTTCAAACTGTACTACAAGGCAGTAGTAATTAAAACAGCATGGTATTGGAATAAAAACAGACCCGTGGACCTATGGAATAGAATTGAGTATCCTGACACCCAACCTCAAACACATGATCATTTAATCTTTGATAAAGGTGCAACGAGTCTAAAATGGAGTAAGGAAAGCCTCTTCAACAAGTGGTGTTGGGAAAACTGGGCAGCGACATGTAAAAAAATGAATTTGGACCTGTGTCTAACACCATGCACAAAAATCAGATCCAAAGTGGATTAAAGATCTCAATATCAGACTTGAATCCATAAAAGTACATTGAAGAAAATATAGGGAAAAACCCTCCATGACATTGAAGCTAAAGGCATCTTCAAAGATGAAACATCACTAACAAAGCAACTAGAAGAAAAGATAAACATATGGGACTACATGAAACTAAAAAGCTTCTGCACCTCAAAAGAAACAGTGACTAAGATACCCAAAAGCAGTCCACAGAATGGGAAAGAATATTCACCCAATACCCATCTGATAAGGGGTTAATATCCAGGATATATCAGGCACTGGTAGAACTTTACAAGAAGAAAACAAACAACCCCATCAAAAAATGGGGGGGGAAGAAATGAACAGAAACTTCAGCAAGAAGAAATTCGAATGGCCAAAAAACATATGAAAAAATGCTCATCATCACTAATCATCAGAGAGATGCAAATCAAAACAACAATGAGATACCACTTTACACCACAGAGACTGGCACATATTCAAAGAACAAGAACAACAAGTGCTGGCGTGGGTGTGGGGAAAAGGGGACACTCATCCATTGTTGGTGGGAATGCCGGCTGGTACAGCCTTTCTGGAAAACAATATGGACATTCCTCCAAAGACTAGAAATTGAACTCCCATTTGACCCAACCATACCACTCCTGGGAATCTACTCTGGGAAACCAAAAATACGCGCGGAAACACCATCCCTACTTTTATGTTCATAGCAGCATTATTCACAATAGCCAGAATCTGGAAGCAACCAGAGTGCCCGAAAATAGATGACTGGATAAAAAAAGCTTTGGTACATCTACACAATGGAATACTATGCAGCTGTTAGGAAAAATGAAGTTATAAAATTTGCCTACAAATGGATGGACATGGGAAGATTATGTTGAGCGAAATTAGCCAGAAGGAGAGAGACAGATACAGAATGACTGCATTTATCTGCATAACATAAATATATAGGTACATATTATGATACCAATATCCAAGGTCAAGTGAAACATATATCAGGAGGTCCTGTCAAGGTGGAAATTATCACAAACGTGTGGGAGTCAGAGGCTAGGTAAGACAGAAAATGGAACAGTGTGCTAACAATTGTTGAGAGTACTAATGCCAACCTAGAACTGAGCATTAAATAGAGGCAAAAAGGATACACATGACAACCCTTTAATGTATGTTCTGTAATCCATAGTCTGGGAGGGAAGGAAAAGAGAAAGAGAGAAATGGGAAAGAAATAAAGAACCTGCCATGGAGGAGGGCTGGGGGGGGAGGGAACCGGGGACGTTGAGTGGTGGGAGATGGGCACTGGTGGCGGGATGGGTGCTGCAACACTGTATGACCAAAACCCAAATATGAACTTTTTAATTGTATATCTTTGTAATTGTAAAAATAAAAAAAATTAAAAAAA
>JAJIBD010038693.1:0-17620 GCA_021461705.1 Cryptotis parvus
AAATCATAGGATCACGATCACGATCTTCCCGGTAATCATCTATTTGCTAGAGCGGGCACCAGTAATATCTCAATATGTCCTGTCACATGCTGTAGAGCCAAGGGCATCGGCTTGGTACAGGAACATAAAGAGCCTCAAACCATTATGATTAGGTCATGAGAATGATCTAATATAATTGTTACTGGCATTTGGCATATCAAATACAACACGGAGCAGCTTGCTAGGCTTGCCGTACGGGAGGCATACTTATGGACACCTCCAAATAAAGCCTTTATTGATGAACCGCGCAGCACGCTGCGACTGCCGGCTTTGTGATGGGCTGGTCGGCTGGGTGGAGTTCTGATGAGAGGAAGTCCAATGTGGAAAATGGCGGCGCCCATGGAGTGGGTGGGGGGGGTCGCCTGGCTTGTTGTGAGGTTTCTGCCGGGTGGTGGGCCAAGGCTGGAACCCACTCATGCCTCCCGACTGCCTCATTGAACGGCTGGGCACAGGGAGAGCAAGGAACCGCTCTGCCCCACGCCTGAGAGTCTCTGGACCAGCATACCTGGGCCGGATTAAGGAAGAAACTGCTCCAGGGTGGGTGTCGATGATCCGGGCGTGATGGGCTGGTCGGCTGGGTGGAGTTCTGATGAGAGGGAAGTCCAATGTGGAAAATGGCGGCGCCCATGGAGTGGAGTGGGGGTCGTCTGAGCTTGTTGTGAGGTTCTGCCGGGTGGTGGGCCAAGGCTGGAACCCACCATGCCTCCCGACTGCCTCATGAACGGCTGAGCACAGGGAGAGCAAGGAACCGCTCTGCCCCGCCTGAGAGCTCTCTGGACCAGCATACCTGGGCCGGATTGAGGAAGAAACTGCTCCAGGGTGGGTGTCGATGATCCGGGCTGTGATGGGCTGGTCGGCTGGGTGGAGTTCTGATGAGAGGGAAGTCCAATGTGGAAAATGGCGGCGCCCATGGGAGTGGGTGGGGGGGTCGCCTGGCTTGTTGTGAGGTTCTGCCGGGTGGTGGGCCAAGGCTGGAACCCACCATGCCTCCCGACTGCCTCATGAACGGCTGGGCACAGGGAGAGCAAGGAACCGCTCTGCCCCACGCCTGAGAGTCTCTGGACCAGCATACCTGGGCCGGATTGAGGAAGAAACTGCTCCAGGGTGGGTGTCGATGATCCGGGCTGTGATGGGCTGGTCGGCTGGGTGGAGTTCCGGATGAGAGGGAAGTCCAATGTGGAAAATGGCGGCGCCCATGGAGTGGAGTGGGGGTCGCCTGGCTTGTTGTGAGGTTCTGCCGGGGTGGTGGGCTAGGCTGGAACCCACCATGCCTCCCACTGCCTCATGAACGGCTGGGCACAGGGAGAGCAAGGAACCGCTCTGCCCCACGTCTGAGAGTCTCTGGACCAGCATACCTGGGCGGATTGAGGAAGAAACTGCTCCAGGGTGGGTGTCGATGATCCGGGCTGTGATGGGCTGGTCGGCTGGGTGGAGTTCCTGATGAGAGGGAAGTCCAATCTGGAAAATGGCGGCGCCATGGAGTGGGTGGGGGTCGTCTGGCTTGTTGTGAGGTTCTGCCGGGGGGTGGGCCAAGGCTGGAACCCACCATGCCTCCCGACTGCCTCATGAACGGCTGGGCACAGGGAGAGCAAGGAACCGCTCTGCCCCACGTCTGAGAGTCTCTCAGACGGATAATCATAGGATAAGACTCTAAAATCAACAGTATTATGAATAGTTCCATTATATATCTTTTTTTTTTTTTGCTTTATTTTGGGTCACATCTGGCAGTGCTCCGTGGGTCACCCTGGCTCTGCTCTCAGGAATTACTCCTGGAGGTGCTCGGTCCATATAGGATGCAGGGGATCGAATCCAGGCCGGCACAGGCCCGCCACGCAAGGCAAACTCCCCTACCCGCTGGGCTATCACTCCAGCCCTCCATTATATTTCTTGTGTCTAGAATACTAATTTATTTTTACAACTCTGTGATAGATTTGTCTTAGAGATCCATGACCTGGAGAAGTCTTCCAATTTTATATTGTGTTTAGGGATAGCAATATTCACTTTTTTTTCCCATTGGAACTTTGGCCCTACACTGCTTTCACAGCCTGTCAGAAGTAAATCTTGTGAAGGAGTGTTTACCCTTTGGAAAACTTCACATAGCTTCTGTCTCTAGTAAGGAAGAAAAAAGCCTAGCAAGCTTGCTTCATCCAATTAACAAAGATGTGTAGGTTGTCTTGTCATACAGCTGGGCAATTGGCAATAGAGGAAGTTAATTTTATGGTCTATGAAAGCCTCTCATTTGTGGTAACAATCTCAGGAACTCAGAGTTCTATTAACTCTCCAAGCCATTTGCAATTGCTTTGCTTTATAACTGTAGCAATGAAAAAAATAAGTCTCTTGTGCAAGTAGGATTTAGCATTCGAGCTCAAACTTGAAAATGGTATTGTGAATGTTAGCTAACTGAAATATTTTGGTTCATATCTTCCTTTCAGACATTAGATCTTCTTTTCTTCTAGCATTATTCCCCAAGTCCTCAATGTGTAGCTGAAAAAAATATTGAATAGAGTAAGCTAACAGTCATAGACTGTAAATGCAAGTAATTTCATTTCTTAGGGTACAAGTTCTACCGTGTAGGAGTTATAATAGTGCTATATAATTATACATGTCAGAATCATGTTGCGGAGAACTGCGTGAACCACCTGTGAAAATAAAATCCAAAACATCAAGCCAATATTGTATATAAGGTTTTGCATCATTACCACATCAGAGAAATTTTGTTACCAGTTATATTTGATATTATTTAAAATATGGAATCTTCCATCTTTACTGCTTTTAACTAATGAACCATTGTCATTCTCTTTTGTCCTCTGAATTTTACCATGCCCTCTGGTCAAGCATATTTTTTTTCCCATTTGATTGATGAGATATGTGAACAGAAAAACTATTATTATTTTTTCTCAGTAATAATAATAGTCAAGCCTCAAAATTTTGTAATGTGCTAATCAAAAGCTATTATTCCCTGAACTCTGTTTTTAGCATATGTTTTTGGAAACGATCTTTGATGGATATAATTAAGATGGCATTTGGACAGATCCCTGAATGGAGTGAGACAGGAAACTGGGGCAATTTCTCCCCAACGAAAAACCAAGGCTTAGCTTATTCCTCCTGGATAAAATATTTAAGTGTTTTTAGCACATAATAGGGCAACAAGGCAGAGCCTGGCAAGCTACCCGTGTTTTATTTTGTTATGTCAAAACTAGTAACAGTTATGCACCTCAATTCCATGACCTGAAGAATGGTGTGAGGCTCATCCTGTCCCTGGAGCAAGCAGATGCCCTTGGACTACACTTGCTTGTGACAGGAAGTATGAAGATGTTACTGGTGCCTGCTCGAGCAAATCCATGAACAACAAAAAAGACAGTGATACAGTGAATAGGGCAACAAGCAGTGTGGTGAGGCAAAAAACTTAATAGTTTGGGGCGCAACCAGGTAAGAACAGAATAAACCAGTTTAGGGGTATTTTAGGGCTAGAAGGCAACATAGGCAAGAGTAAAAAAAGAAATTATCACAACTTTATGCTTTAATGTGTCTGCAGATTGTGTGATATATAGCATCTCTCTGCTCTTAACCTACCCATTGAATTTTGAGGTGCTTAATTAACCATCCTTATATATGAATACATTGAATTAGGACTAATGCATTGAATTAGGGTGATCGCTGTTAAAATAATGAAGAAAAAAATCAGGGAGATCTCAAAAATTATAATGATTCATTCAATGCAAGGTTTGAAAGAAAAGTGTAATATAGAATGTCTCAAGTTTGGGGCCAGAGTGATAACAACGGGTAGGGCCTTTACATTTAGTCAACTCAGGTTCCATCTTGGTACCCTGTATGGTCCCCAGAGCATAAAACCAGGACTAAGCCCCTGAGCATAGCCATATGTGACCCAAAAACGAAAGATAAACAACAAAAAGAAACTGTCTTAGTGCTTTTTCCCTGTTTTGTTTGTATAAAGTATTAATGAAGAGTGAAACAATAGTGGGAGGAAGTGAATTCCTAGGGGAAACTTGGGGGGTTTGTTTTGTGTATATTAAATTAGAGATATTTGAGTGTCCAACATCATTGTCAAATGAATGTAAATGTTTTGTCCTCAGTTCATAACTATGACAGAGAAAAACTCATACAGTGCTTACCATAGTTGCACACTGGTCTAAATGCTAAACATCCATGAACTCACTTAATGGAGCAATAATGCTTTGTCTAGGTAACATTTAAATTGCAGGGCTGAGAAATAGTCATTTGAACAGAAGTTATCTATTATATGCGTAACAGTGTATTTTCATGTACTTAGTTGTAGTTGGTTCCAGATTGAATTACCACTGATACAAAGTGTCCAGACTTTTACTAATTTTCTTTTCTAACATGCTCTGCAGCTGGTTTTTTAAAAGCTTATTTTGTGCTGACTGACTCCATCTATACAAAGGAGTATTTACACATTTGTATTCAGGGCGGAATGAACGAGACAAGTCCATTAAACAGGGTTTTTTACTTTATCAGAGAGAAAAATCTTTCCCTCTTAGACTCTGATAACACTAGTACTCTTTATTTCTTCTTAAACTTGATTTTTTTCCTTCCTAAAAGATTTAATGAAGGAAGTCAGTACTTTTACATTATTTCCACTGTTTTTTAATCAGGTACTTTAAATTGATGTCTTAAGTGAAGTGGCTAAGAAGCAAATCCATTAAGTTAGAACATAAACAGCTAAAAACACTTTTTAAAAGAAAAAGGCAATCACAATATGTTACCAAACGATTTGGTGGGGGCAGGGGGTCAGGGTAGAGATGTGTGGGGCGAGGACACTTGGTAGATGTATTTGTTTTGTTGGACATATGTGTATAGCTAAGAGAGTCTGAATGTGTTTGCAACTATAAATTAGAAAATATTTTTTAACAATAAGATGCAAAATACGGAAAACTTGAAAATAGAATAAATTAGTCTAAAGACTAAGAAATTCAACTTTCATCTTAGAGGGGAGTGCTAACAACACAAAAATATTTATATACTATGAAAGTTTTAAGGGTCCTGAAATTAATTTAATTAAGGATACATGGTACTGGAAATACCCTGACAATTCCGTTGTCTAGAACTAATAGTAAATGTAACTTCTTTAATTATGTACCTCTATCTACCAAATTAGACATTTAAATATTTAAAGTTATTTGGTACAGTTTATCATCGTACCATATATGTGACCCTATTGTTTCAGCAATTTATGGGGGGGCGGGGAATGAGAATTAATTGCTGCGCCAGTTTAAGAGAAAAAAGATATTTTCATATAAAAGTAATGAGGCTACTTGAATATATTCAATAGAGAAAGTAATTTGGAAGTCTTATAAGATTAATAGAATTTATTATGATATTGTCAATTTTTCCAGGTAACTTATCAATGATAATCAGGATTAGCGTGAAGCTTTTCAGAGAAAAAATATATATTGCAGGTTTTATTGCCACTGGCATGGTATAAAGAAAGTAACATAATAAGAATTTTAATACTTTCTTTTGCCATTTTAAGCATGGCATTAATGGCATGAAAGTCTAGTCTTTCAGGCTTGCCAGAATCTGAAGGTCAGCGAAATGACATAACTGGTCTGTTTCAGGCATTAGCAGGGTCCGGATCGAGTTGGTAGGAATCAGCTAATGAAGATTCATCCATTCACTATTTACCTGAAAATTTTAGGTCATTTTGAAGAATGATACTGGAGACTAAAACAAATCTAAGATTATATCATATCAGCAATGCTCAGCAATATCAGAAATTCTCTTGAGCTCCTCTGGATTTTCTTCCTGTTGTTTGTCAAGTTCTAGCAGAGGTCTTTAGGGAGGATTAGTTGAGTAAGTTTTCTTCTTAGACATTCCCTCACTTCTACTTCTTTGGAAAAATGCAACTCATATTAAAAGTGTAGCATTAATCTTACCTCTTCTACTTGGTTTGACTCCAAACACAGTCATTGCTTCTTTTCCATGTATGCACAGGAAAATTGTCCTGAAAGACAGGTAAACCAAAGTTTTTTCTACGTAATGGATACTTGGTGGCTTATGTTCTGGTTTATGATTTTCCTGTTTTATTCTTTTTTCCAATTAGTTAACTGCCTGAAATGCTGCATATCATAGCAGTTTCTATGATGCATCTTTCAAATCAAGAAATTCCTGAAGAAAAAATACAGTATTCTGAAAGGTGAACCTTCCTTTTGGGGATTTATTTTTGTGTAGTTCCTGAGAAAAAAATTATACAAGAACGTGCATGCATTTGAAATGTTTGAGTATTGACAGTTGTATACATTTACAAAATTACCATCAAACCATAACAAATACAATGGTGCTATTATTTTTCTAGTATCCTAAGAAAAAAATTTTGAGTTTCAAACACACATATACATCTGCATGCATGTATATAGATAGATAGTCATATATATATATATGTATATATATAAAGCTTTATCTATTTAATAGACTGTTCAGCAACAAGAGATATAAATTACAGATATATATATATTATATATATATAAATTACTGAGATATATAACACAAAAATGTTTGTGTTTGTTTGTTTCCCAATTTAGATATAATTGCTAATCATTATTTAGAAATCACTTAAATGAATTATTTAGATGATTGAGATCATTTAAATGATTTCTAAATAATAATGAGACTTTCAGACATGGGTCAGAGCTGCTACTTGCTCTCCCCTGTGCCCAGCCGCTCATGAGGCACCCGGGAGGCATGGCGGTTCTAGCCCTGGCCTGCCAACCCAGCAGAGCCTCACAACAAGCCAGATGAACCCCCGACTCCATGGGGGGCCGCCGCTTTCCACATCCGGACTTCTTTCTCATCACACCTCCACCCAGCAGACCAGACTATCACAGCCCAGATCATCGGCACCAACCCTGCAACAGTTTTATTTCAATCTGGCCCAGGTATGCTGAACCAGAGACTCTCAGACATGGGGCAGAGCTGCTACTTGCTCTCCCTGTGCCCAACCGCTCATGAGGCGCCCGGGAGGCATGGCGGGTTCCTAGCCCTGGCCTGCCACCCCAGCAGAGCCTCACAACAAGCCAGATGACACCCCCGACTCCATGGGGGCCGCTGTTTTCCACATCCGGACTTCTTTCTCGTCACACCTCCACCCAGCAGATTAGTCTATCACAGACTGGATCATCGACACCCACCCTGCAGCAGTTGTTTTTTTTTTTTTTCAATCAATCCGGCCCAGGTATGCTGAACCAGAGACTCTCAGACATGGGGGCAGAGCTGCTACCGCTCTCCCTGTGCCCAGCAGCTCATGAGGCGCCCTGGAGGCATGTTGGATTCTAGCCCTGGCCTGCCACCCCAGCAGAGCCTCACAACAAGCCAGACGACCCCCCTTACTCCATGGGGGCGCCATTTTCCACGTCCAGACTTCCCTCTTGTCACAATTCCACCCAGCAGAACAGACTATCACAGCCCGCTCACACGGCTAGCGCAGCACTGTTCATCAATAAATGCTTTATTTAGAGGTGACTACAAGAGTATGCCACACGCACGGCAAGCCTGGCAAGCTGCTCGTGTCGTATTTGATATGCCAAATACCAGTAACATTTATATTAGGTCATTCCCATGACCTAATATAATGGCTTGAGGCTCTTTATGTTCCTGGAGCAAGTGGATGCCTTTGGGTTCTACTAGCATGAGACAGGACATATGGAGATATTACTGGTGCCCGCTCTAGCAAATAGATGATTAACGGGAAGATAGTGATAGAATATACCTCATGATATCATGGGCCAATGTGCTAATAATATATATGGTTTAAAATGTCCATGTGTATCGGTTCAGTGTCTCTACAAATATCCTGAGTTGTTGAAAGCACACTTAGAGTACAGAGGCAAGCTTTGTGCTGCTTAGAACAGCGTACACCTCTTTGGAAATTTTACATTTTATGAATTTTAAAGTTATTCACTCATGCAGCAAATGAAAGAGCATTTTAAAAATTGGAATAATAAGAGAAACAGGAGGATATTAAGAATACAGAGACAAGGAACATTGTTGAAGCTCCTTTGAATGAAGAGAGAGCTGAAAAATATTAGCCAGGAATTTTTCTCTTTCAGATTTGCCTGTGTTTCATTTATTTTTAACAAGTCATATTTTTTTCTCAAATGTGCTTTGTAGCTGGTTTATTCAAACATCTCTTTACTTTTGTACTGATTTCTTGTCTTCATTACCAAAGAACAGACTGTTCCCTTAGCAATCATGGTGTCAGATCTCACATGCAAACACCTGCACTTTTCAAAGAGATCACACATTCCTAGCAGGTAATATTGTGATCAGAAAAGATCATATTTTCCAATTGTCATCTAAAGGAGAGTGCACAGGTGAGAAAACAAACCAATAAGGGTTTTAAGTGAAAACAGTTTCATCTGTATAAGTTAGCTGGATGCTAACTACTGCCTCTTGCATGTTTTTATTACAGATATTGCAAATGTTAACAATAAGCTATTTATATAATTTTCTACTACTATTTCACAGTTACATATTAGATTTAATTGTACTCATCTGCATTGATTCAATACACCCTAAAGTTCATGCTGCAATTTTGCAATCAGAATACATGATTTTTAAGGCTTCTTCAAACAATGACATTTTATTTAGGGACATAGAAATTCACTACATCTTTTATTGTATTTATCCTTTTACTTTAAGCTTTATTTGACAATATACTATTCTGTCCAGCAATTGTATGTAGAGACATCTTGAAAAAATAGGAAAGAGAAAGTCTGCCTCTGAAATCTGTTCTTTCTCCTTTGTCATAAGAAAAAATGCCCTCTACTGTTGCATTTATTATCCTTAAAGTCTAATACAGAGCAATTTATGTCTTCACAGGAATTATCAGTAAAGTGTTAACATTATTTTAAAGAAGCCACTAGTATTTGATAATGATAAGAACGTATAGCCTAAAAGAAGTTTATGTTCCTAATACTGACGTTGGCTATTAGCTCTTTTACAGTTTTTCATGCAGAGATGTTTTCTCCCATCATGTAGAATGTGTGTTCACTTTAACGATAGTTTATTTCACTGTACAGAAGCTTTTAAATTTGATGTCAACCCATTTATCTATTTTTGTAATTTTTCTCATCATTGGAAGCAAATTCTCCCTAAATACATCACAAACAGCACCACTATTGAGTGCCTTCTAATGTTTTCTTTAATGTATTTATTATTTTAGGTCTTTGTGTCCAATCCTTTAGCACATTTTGAATTAATATCTGACCTGCTGTTTGATAAAGACATAGTTTTGTTCTTTTTGCATGTGGCAATCTAGTTTGCCCAATGCCATTTATTGAAGAGATTTTTCTCCATTTTATTTTCATGGCTCTTTTGTAGTAAATTAGCTATCTATATGTATGATTGTGTGATGATTTAATACTGGGCTCCTAGTTCTGTTCAACTGATCTCTGTGTTAGTCGAATTGTATCCTTTACACTTTTAACAGTGGTTTAAAGTTTTCCAGGTAAAAGTTTTTAACCTACTTTGCTAACTTTATACCAAGGCATTTAATTCCTTCCAATGTAATTGTAAATGAGATTGTCTTCTTGGGTTCTTTTCCTATAATTCTTTGCTTGCATTTAGACACCCAACTGAGTTTTGAATGTTATCTGACACTTGGCTACATCAATTTATTATTTTTATAAATGTTTATTGGAGTATTTAGAAATTTACAGGTGTGATATTGTTATCAGCAGAAAGTGATAGTTTCTACTTCTTTTCCACTATGTATTCCTTTGATATTTTTCTTGACTGATTGTTTTGTCCATAAATTCAAATATTATTTTGGACAATGGTTGTAAAAGTTCATATTCTTATCTTTTGCCTGATGTTAAGGACTGTAACAGCTACAATTTCTGTTACTTTACACTATTATGAATCTCAAAAATCATTTGTTTTCATGAACAAGCTTCCCACTATAAATCTTTTCTTACATATTCACTCTATACATATACACATTGCAGTTATTAATTTTTAGCTATTTCGATGCAAGCAAATTCCAAGCAAATTAGACATATCTGGTGAGATGCCCCCTGTGATTTGCAGTTGATTGCTAGTACCTTATTTGTTTTCTGGAGTCTATTTTACTGTGTTTCCATCAAATGGAGGATAGGGGGCCTGGAGCAATAGCACAGCTGGTAGGATGTTTGCCTTGCATGAAGCCAACCCTGTTTCAATCCCTGGCATATTATATGGTCCCTTGAGCACAGCCAGGAGTAATTCCTGAGTGAAAATGCCAGGAATAATCCCTGAGCATTGCCGGGTGTTACCCAAAATAAAAAAAAAAAAGTAGTGGATAGGTAAGAAACAAATGGAATCTTTAATATATTGAGCAACAGGCAAGATAGAAAAAGAAAAAAATAACAAATTAAGTTTACATTGAAAGAATTTACTGCCTTGAGAAAATTTCTGGCTCACAGGACAATGAGAAGGACTAGAAGAAAATCATTCATACACACCTTTAATTAAGGAGTTGAAAAAATTGATACTTCAGGATGACTAGGCCATGGTGAAAGCACCCTCATAAATCTGAAAAAACAGGCCAGGGTAAAAACACCCAGAGAAATCTGAAAATGATACCTTTCAGAGCTACACAGAATATCGCCTGCCATATATGTTGGGGTAACCTGCACCAAGCTAAGGGGATATCGTATGGAAAATTAGCAGACTAGTCTCCAATATTGAAACTTAGGATCATCACTTTCTTTTCTAGCTCCAGCTAGAAAGTCATAATTTCACAGAAACTATGTATAGTTCTGACTGATAAGATCTTACCTCAGTCTCGTACTTGAACTTTTAATTAAGTTTTCATCTGGAAAGATTCAACACTTAATATCTGAAAGGTTATGAATCTTGGTTGAAAATTTATAACAAAGGTAAAGATAGTTTATTGGATTATGATTCTTACCACCCCCAATATTAATTTCCTAATTGCTTGGTTCTAGTAAAATATATGAGAAAATATGATATGTAATTAGAAAAATGTAATTAATTTAAATCTACTGAAATTAGGCAGATGCTAGAATTGTCAGATCAAAACATTAATAGTTTTCACAACTTTTTTCCATATTCTAAAATTTAATTAGAAAAATAGATGTTGCAGGACACCTAAAAGTCTCTGCATCTGCCCTGGATTGCCTTCTGCAGGTCACTTCGTAGATAGGGGGTATTTTAAATGTGGTTGTTTATCTGCCCTTGTATACTGTACTGGCTGGTATAAATATTCTCTCATGCTACCACAATCATCGTGGGACTAGCTAGATCTTACCAGCATATTTGCCTGGCCACGTTGGATCACTAAGCAATTAGACCAGAGAGAAATGCTGTTTGCCTCCAAGCAAGCAAACATGGCTCCCCTGATAACTCAAAGACAACTAAAATACAAAGCTACTGTGAAGTATACAAGACTCTTGTGAAGGCTTGGAGAAATATTTAACTGGCATTAGTATAGTCTTTGGTACAGAGGCTTGCCATCTCAGAATCCCCCTCTCTACCCTATAAAGGCATTTCCAGGCAGATCTTGACTTAAAACATTAGCAAATAAAAGGGCCTAGGTGAGTTGCTGGGAGAAATTACCAGAGCCCATTTGACCCTTCCTGCTTCCCATAATAGTGGGAGGTCTGAGTTGCAGGGGTATAAAACTAGGCTGCTTCCTCTCTTGCTCTCTCTCACTCTTTTTGGGCTCTCTTTGGGGCTTGCACTCTTCTTGGGAGTCTTGTCTTTGTCTCCTCTTTACAGGGCCTTAATACTTGGTGGCCGCCATCTTGGCCTACACGTGGCTGGGGTTTTAGCCAGGAATCCTAGGCACAGGGTTTTTTTTTCTATTGCTGACTTGTATGCCTGAACCTGTGATAAGTAAAGCCTTTTAAAACTGCATCAGATTTCTGAGTCTTCATCCATTCTCCTCCGGCTTGGGAGGTAGAAGGGAACTCGCTTCCTGGTACTGTTGGGGACCCGGGTGGTTTTTTCTGACACATAGAAAACATATTTTATTTATTTTTATTTTTAAAATTCTCCCTATTTTTAACAGAGGTAGTTTGATTTATAATAGCATTGGTGATAATTTCACAAAGTCAATGTTCCAACACTATATCTGCCACCAAAATATTGGATTCCCTTCAACAATGTTTCAGGAAACTCTATTATCTACTCACTTCTCCTGCCTAGGTAAACACATTTCTATAGACTAGTTTTCTAGTTTGTTGCCTTTGGTCATCCATTCTGTCCTTGATATTTTTCTTTTATCTGACTTATGAGAAAGACCGTTAAATATCTTTTCTTTCCCTCCCTATTGGCTTCACTCAGCCTAATGCCATCTCGTTCTAGGTAGCTTCAAATTGTATTATTTCATATTTTCTCTGAGTAATTCAATTTTGACTATATGACCCAATTTCTGTATTCATTTATCTGTTCTTGATTTTGGGTAGTCTCCAGATCCTGGATATTGTGAACAGTAGTACAAAATGAAAAGAGGGGAATTATAAATGTCTTCTGGAGATAGTGTTTCTGGGCCCTAGGGGTAGATGCAAAGAAGTGAAATTTCTTGATCATATGGAAACTCAACTCTTTGCTTTTGTAGACATTTCCATATTGTTTCCCAAAGATGATGAAACAGTCCTTGTTCTCACCAATAGTGGATGACAGTTCCTTTTCCCCACATGTATGCCGGCATTGATTACTTTAGTTCACATTTGTGTGTGTTAATCTCACCAATGTCTGGTGATACCAAATTATTGATTGGATTTTCATTTCCCTGGGAATATGTTAAGTATATTTTGCATAAGTATTAGGCATCTATATGTTATCCTTAAGGAACTTTATCTATCTCTTCTCTGTATTTTTTGATGAGGTTGTTTGTTTTCCTACTGTTGTTATGCTATAAAAGTGCTTTATATAACTTGTTACTGTGGTTTGTTTAGGGGGCTACAATAGCAGTTTTCAGAGTTTAGTCATGCAAATTTCTGCAGGGACTCCGGTGCTGCTTGGAGAACCATATGCTGTTCCAGAAATTGAACAGATGTCAGCCACATCAAAGTGTCTTACCACCTGTACTATCTCTGGCATTATGGTTTATGTTTTGGACATTATTCCTTTTGCCAGATGAGGAAAGGGCAAATATTTTCTTTCTCCCAATTGGTGTGTCTTTTTAGTCTGGCAATTATATCTTTTGAAATACAGAATTCACTTGTACCACTTGTTTTCCGTTGTTCATCGATTTGCTCGAGCAGGCACCAGTAGCATCTCCATATGTCCTATCACATGCCAGTGTAGCCCAAGGGCACCTGCTTGCTCCAGGAACATGAAGAGCCTCAAACCTTTCCATCAGGTCATGGGAATGAGGTCTATAATTGTTACTGGTATTTGGCATATCAAATACAACACAGGTAGTTTGCTAGGCTCTGCCATGCAGGTAGGAATTATTATTATTATTATTATTATTATTATTATTATTATTATTATTATTATTTTGCTTTCTGGGTCACACCCGGCAATGCTCAGGGGTTACTCTTGGCTCGTCACTCAGAGCAGGCACCCTACCCACCGTACTATTGCTCTGGCCACCTAAAACACAGAATTTAATATAGTATTTTTGCTTATTTTGCTTGTTTCTTGGCATTAATTCATTAAAAATGCAAGCACATGAGTGGTTCAATTTATGGAAGTTTCTGCCTGTGTTTTATTCACTATAACTTATGGATTGTGGTCTGATATCTAAATATTTAATCCATACTAAATTGACTTTTGTGTAAGTTGATAAAAGAGACACACAACACATACCACAGAAATCTAAAGGATCACTATAGGCCACTAAGAAAAACTTTATGCCAGGAAATTAGAGAATTTAGAAAAAATTAATACATTCTTAGACTTTGATAACCTCCAAGACTGAATCCACAGTAAACAGAGTATACCTGGACAGACCAATTACTGCAGGAAAAATGGAAATGACAATGAAAAATTGCTTCATGCTGACCAGTAATGGCCAAGATCCAAATGGTTGTAACAGCATGTTCTTTAAGAACTTGAAAGACACATTTTCCTCCCTCTGAGAACTTCTTTAAAGTGGAAAAAATAGGAATTCTCACAAATAGTTTCAGTGATGCAAAAGTTATGCTTATACTAAACACAGACAGAAACATTACTAAGAAAGAAAAGTCTTGACCAATACCACAGATGAACATAGATGCAAAGATTCTCAAAAAAATAGTAGAAAATTGAAAAACATATGTTGAAAGGAAGAATACAGCATGATTAGGAATATATTTCTATTTTTTATGTAATGTTTATAACAGGGGTTCGGTATATGCACTTTCGGTATATGCAAATAAATAAACATAATGTACAATATTAATTCAAGGAATTCTAAAAATAATGATTCTATCAAGAGATGAAGAGAAAGCATTTGATGAGATATAAAATATTTAATGATAAAATCTCTTAATAAAATTGTTATAGAATGAACTTTTACAAGTTAATGATAAAACTGTTTACTGTACACCCAGAGCTAATATACTTGCAGTGAAAAACTGAAAGTCCCCTCTCTAAAATCAGGCACAAGACAGCCGTTGTCCATGCTCACCATTATTCCGCATAGCATCAGAAGTCCCTGTCATAAAAATTAGATAAGGAAGAGATATTAATGGCATTCAGATTGGAAAACAAGATGCCAAACTATCACTATTTGCAAACGATATGATTCTATATTTAGAAAACGCTAAAGAGGGCAAACAACTCTTAAAAATATAAAAAGTGCAGTAAAGTGGCAGGCTGCACAATCAACACACTGAAATTTTTTGCATTTCCATTTGCAAACAATAAAATTCAATAGGGAGAATAAAGTCCCCTGAATTCAGTTTAGCAAAAAAGAGTAAAAAAATTTATACAAAGAGAACTATGAATCACTATTAAAAGAAATAGAAGACAAAAAAGGAAATGAAAACACATCCTCTGTTTATGGATCAAAGGATTAATGGAGTCAAAATTACCGTTCTTGAGGAAAGTCCCTTCAATTCCCATTTTCTGGAGGGTTTTAATCATGAACGGGTGCTGGATCTTGTCAAATGCTTTCTCCGCGTCTATTGATAGGATCATATGGTTTTTATTTTTTCTCTTATTGATATGATGTATTATGTTGATTGACTTGCGAATGTTGAACCAAGTAAAGCCATCTACCAAAAGCCCACAGCGACCATCATTCTCAATGGGGGAAAGTTGAAAGCCTTCCCCCTGAGATCTGGGACAAGACAAGGTTGCCCACTCTCACCTCTTTTTATTCAATATAGTACTGGAAGTACTTGCCATAGCAATCAGAGAAGAAAAAGGACATCAAGGGCATCCAGATAGGCAAGGAAGAAGTCAAGCTATCATTATTTGCAGATGACATGATTTTTATACCTAGAGAACCCTAAACTCTCTACCAAAAACTCCTAGAAACAATAGACATATAGTAGAGTGGCAGGATACAAAATCAACACGCAAAAAGTCGGTGGCTTTCCTATATACAAATAACGAAAAGAGAAGAAAGGGATATTAAGGAAACAATTCCATTCACAATTGTGCCACAGAAAATCAAATACCTAGGAATCAACTTACCCAAGTGTGTAAAGGACCTGTATAAAGAAAACTACAAGACACTACTCCAAGAAATAAAAGAGGACACAAGGAAATGGAAACATATTCCCTGCTCATGGATGGGGAGAATCAACATTGTCAAAATGGTAATACTCCCTAGAGCTCTGTACAGATTCAATGCAATCCCTATAAGGATACCCATGACATTCTTCAAGGAAATTGACCAAACAATCCTGAAATTTGTATGGAGCGATAAACCCCCAAGGATAGCTAAAGCAATCCTAGGGAAAAAGAAGATGGGGAGGCATCACCTTACCCAACTTCAAACTGTACTACAAGGCAGTAGTAATTAAAACAGCATGGTATTGGAATAAAAAACAGACCCGTGGACCTGTGGAATAGAATTGAGTATCCTGACACCCAACCTCAAACGTATGATCATTTAATCTTTGATAAAGGTGCAAAAGAGTTTAAAATGGAGTAAGGGAAAGCCTCTTCAATAAGTGGTGTTGGGAAAACTGGGCAGCGACATGTAAAAAGAATGAATTTGGACCTGTGTCTAACACCATGCACAAAAAATCAGATCAAAATGGATTAAAGATCTCAATATCAGACTTGAATCCATAAAAGTACATTGAAGAAAATATAGGAAAAAACCCTCCATGACATTGAAGCTAAAGGCATCTTCAAAGATGAAACATCACTAACAAAGCAACTAGAAGAAAAGATAAACATATGGGACTACATGGAAACAAAAAAGCTTCTGCACCTCAAAAGAAACAGTGACTAAGATACAAAAGCAGTCCACAGAATGGGAAAGAATATTCACCCAATACACATCCGATAAGGGGTTAATATCCAGGATATATCAGGCACTGGTAGAACTTTACAAGAAGAAAACAAACAACCCCATCAAAAAATGGGGAGAAGAAATGAACAGAAACTTCAGCAAGGAAGAAATTCGAATGGCCAAAAAACATATGAAAAAATGCTCATCATCACTAATCATCAGAGAGATGCAAATCAAAACAACAATGAGATACCACTTTACACCACAGAGACTGGCACACATTCAAAAGAACAAGAACAACAAGTGCTGGCGTGGGTGTGGGGAAAAGGGGACACTCATCCATTGTTGGGTGGGAGTGCCGGCTGGTACAGCCTTTCTGGAAAACAATATGGACTTTCCTCCAAAGACTAGAAATTGAACTCCCATTTGACCCAGCCATACCACTCCTGGGAATCTACTCTGGGAAGCCAAAAAATACGCAGCGGAAACACCATCCCTACTTTTATGTTCATAGCAGCATTATTCACAATAGCCAGAATCTGGAAGCAACCAGAGTGCCAGAAAATCGATGACTGGATAAAGAAGCTTTGGTACATCTACACAATGGAATACTATGCAGCTGTTAGGAAAAATGAAGTTATAAAATTTGCCTATAAATGGATGGACATGGAGAAGATTATGTTGAGCGAAATTAGCCAGAAGGAGAGAGACAGATACAGAATGACTGCATTTATCTGCATAACATAAATATATAGGTACATATTATGATACCAATATCCAAGATCAAGTGAAACATATATCAGGAGGTCCTGTCAAAGGTGGAAATTATCACAAACGTGTGGGATTCAGAGGCTAGGTAAGACAGAAATGGAACAGTGTGCTAACAATTGTTGAGGGTACTAATGCCAACCTAGAACTGAGCATTAAATAGAGGCAAAAAGTATACACATGACAACCCTTTAATGTATGTTCTGTAATCCATAGTCTGGAGGGGAAGGAAAAGAGAAAGAGAGAGAAAATGGAAAGAAATCAAGAACCTGCCATGGAGCAGGGCTGGGGAGGGGGGAGGGAACCGGGGACGTTGGTGGTGGGAGATGGGCACTGGTGGCGGGATGGGTGCTGCAACACTGTTTGACCAAAACCCAAATATGAACTTTTTAATTGTATATCTTTGTAATTTTAAAAAAAAAAATTAAAAAA
>JAJIBD010038694.1:0-42844 GCA_021461705.1 Cryptotis parvus
CATATTCAAAAGAGCAAGAACAACAAGTGCCCTGCGTAGATGTGGGAAAAAGGGGACACTCATCCATTGTTGGTGGGAATGCCGGCTGGTACAGCCTTTCTGGAAAACAATATGGACTTTCCTCCAAAGACTAGAAATTGAACTCCCATTTGACCCAGCCATACCACTCCTGGGAATCTACTCTGGGAAACCAAAAATACGCAGCGGAAACACCATCCCTACTTTTATGTTCATAACAGCATTATTCACAATAGCCAGAATCTGGAAGCAACCAGAGTGCCCGAAAATCGATGACTGGATAAAGAAGCTTTGGTACATCTACACAATGGAATACTATGCAGCTGTTAGGAAAAATGAAGTTATAAAATTTGCCTATAAATGGATGGACATGGAGAAGATTATGTTGAGCGAAATTAGCCAGAAGGAGAGAGACAGATACAGAATGATTGCATTTATTTTCATGGCATAAATATATATGTACATATTATGATACCAATATCCAAGGTCAAGTGAAGCATATATCGGGAGGTCTTGTCAAAGGTGAAAATTATCACAAACGTGTGGGAGTCAGAGTTTAGGAGAGACAGAAAATGGAACAGGGTGCTAATAATTGTCGAGGGTACTAATGCCAACCTAGAACTGAGCATGAAATAGAGGCAAAAGGATTCACATGACAACCTTTTAATGTATGTTCTGTAATCCATAGTCTAGAAGGGAAGGAAAAGAGAAAAGAGAGAGAAAGGCAAAGAAATGAAGAACCTGCCATGGAGCAGGGCTGGGTTAGGGGAGGGAACCGGGGATGTTGTTAGTGGGAGATGGGCACTGGTGGAGGGACGGGTGCTGAAACACTGTATGACCAAAACCCAAACATGAACTTTTTAATTGTATATCTTTTTTATTTGTATATCTCACGGTGGTATAATAAAATACTTAAAAAAAGAAGAGATATTAGGCCGAACATGTTTGCTCAGCATGTTGTTTCATATATAAGTGAGAATGTTTTAAAAATGTTACTATTTCCAGGCAAAAAGATACATATGATCACATGATAACCTCTAAACGTATGAATTACAATCCACAGTATGTAAGAGAAGGAAGAGAGAAAGAGAGAGAGAAAGAGAGAGAGAGAGAGAGAGAGAAGAGATAAAGAACCTGACATAAAGGCAGGCGGGGTGGGGGGGAAATCGGGAAATTGGAGGTGAGAAATGGACACTGGTGGAGGGATGGTTCTGGAACACTATATGATCAAAACCCGAACACCGAACATTTTTGTGATTGTATATCTCATGGTGGTATAATAAAATATAAAAAATAAAATAAAATCTTTCAAACCAAAAAAAAAAAAAACCCAAAATGTTAGTATTTCTTCCAATTGTTTTTGTCTGTGGAGTAGAATATTTTAAATATTCAACTTTTTGTTGCTGTGGTTTCTGCTGTTGTTCTTGTCCCTGGTCTAATTTCAAAATATCAATGCTTTGCCAAAGTGGAAATTCAGAGAGAAATAGACCCAGTGATTTTACCAAAGACCTAGAACTGCTGGTGACCAATTTGAGACCAGAATGTTAAAGTTTTGCTATTCAGGAACATGCCCTTCAGTGTGACAATATCACACTGCCTCTAAGGAAACAGTATAATAATTTTTCATATTTCAAATACAATGTTGTTTTTTATTTGGAATTCATTATACATAAATACCATAACAGTGAGTTGAATAGGACATGAATTATTAACCAATAGAAATATATTTTATTTTGCTTTTTAGTTACACCCAGCTATGCTCAGGGGTTACTCCTGACTCTACACTCAAGAATTACTACTTGCGGTGCTCAGCGAACCATACGGGATGCTGCGGATCAAACCTGGGTCAGCTGCGTGCAAGGCAAATGTCCTCCCTCACTGTACTATCACTCTGGTCCCAAAAGAAATATTAACAAAACTGTTTCATCCTTTTCTGAGGCTACAAAGAAGCAGAATATAAAAAGTTTACCTTGAACATTTTTCCTAATCAGAAAAAAGTGATAGCCATTCCCAAACAGAAGCTAGGAATTTGGGGACTCACTGGTAAATGTTTTTGAGTAAAGTTGCTAAGAGCTAAACTAGAAAGTAACTAAACTTACTTATCTAGTATAAAATCAATTCATCTTTTAAACTAAAAACAGCAAATACTTGAACTTCACTTAAAATATGGAATTGAGGAGCAGACAGAGGTAAGCACGCTGCTCTTTCTCCTCTCCTCTCCTCTCCTCTCCTCTCCCTCTCCTCTCCTCTCCTCTCCTCTCCTCCCCTCCCTCCCTCCCCTCCCTCCCCTCCCTCCCTCCCCTCCCTCCCCTCCCCTCCCCTCCCCTCCCTCCTCTCCCTCTCCTCTCCTCTTCTCTTTCTTTTCTTTTCTCTTTCCTCTTCTTTCCCTTTTCTTTTTTAAAAATTAATTTTATTGAATCACCATGAGATAAACCATTGCAAAATTGTTCATGATTGGGTTTCATCCTACAATGTTCTAACACCCATCCCTCCACCAGTGCACGTTTCCCACTGCCAGAGGCCCCAATTTCCTCTCCGTCACCCTCCTCCACCCCATCCAAACTCCACCCCCTACAGCTGGCCTCTAGGCCTCTGTGACAGGCATTTTTCTTCTTTCTCTCCCTTGCTCTTCTTTTGGGCATTATGGTTTACAATATGGTACTGAGAGGTTTGTTCCTGTTCCTACTTTCAGCACACAATCCTTATCCAGAGAGATCATTTCCAACCCTCATTGTCCTACTGGTCCTTTCTCTATTCCAATGGCCTTTTTTCCCCCAGCACTTGAGGCAATTTTCTAACTGTTGACCAAAAGTATTAACCTGATTCTTCTAGGTTAATACTCTGCAAAGGAAAGTGAAGAAAAACACATACACAAAAACAGGAATACCTACAAAGGAGAATCAGTGCCAAGAAATATTGAGAATTCCAGATAACCACAGAGGAGAGAAACCTGTCTCTACCTTTAGTCCTCTCAGGATGCAACCTAAGATAAATCTGGAAGAATGCCTAAGCGCTAGCCAGCAGTAACAGTAAGATCGCACTCAAGGTAAAAAAAAATCACCCTTTGTATGCAGGGAATAAAAAGCAGCTTCATGCTACTAAAATAGCAAGCACAGGATGAGTAATATTCACAATGAGGCTGAGTGGGGTGGGGTAGGAGAGCAGCTTTAGAAGGCCCTAAGCACAGCCTGTAAGAGAAATATGCAGAAATCTACCGAAGGCTTTGCAGCAAGAATTTAATTTTTTTCATAGGAATTGGCATCTATGAATTAGGGGTCTTTTAGGGGGGACACATTCAGAGGTGCCCAGTGCTTACTCTTTGCTTCTGTACTCAGAGACCATCCTGGCAGGATGCTAGGGATCAAACTAGGGTTGGCCTCTGGCAAGGCAGCTGTTCTGCTGCTATACTGTCACTCTGGCCCCTAATTTGTTTTAAATGTTGTAGCCAGTTCAAGCCTCACACTAGAGTAGTCATTCTAATCTTCCTTGAGCAGAATGGAGGTCTGCTTTTTTCTGGTATAACAGATCAATGTTTGGGAACTCTTTCCTCTCCATTACACTTTCTGAAAACAAATAAACAAAAAAAAATGATTCTTTCAGTGAAGAGCAAACCATGATATAATCTCACAATAATGTTATAATAATTTTGGTTCAACCCCTTAAATACTTTAAGAATACATTGAGATGGAAAGAATAAACTGACATATTGAACAACCTGCTACAACTTAGTGATGTCCATGTTCAAGAGCCAAAATATTTCTTTTGGTTTGTATTTTGGATCACATCTGGTGATGCTCATGGATCACTTCTGGTGATGCTCAGGAGGTCCTCTTCGATGCTGGGGCTTAAACCCCAGGTCATTCCAGGCTAAGCAAGAGACTTACTATCTCTCCAGTCCCTGAAATAGTTTAACTTAAACAGTCTTATCAAGTTGTGTAAAATAGTTGCTTCCTATTCCCACTTAAAAAACTGGGCCCATTCTTTAATTGCAAGTAATATTAATGGAAATAATAATACAATGGCATTTATCTATTCATTTATTATAAACAGTGACCACAAGCAATTTTATGAACGTTTCCATCAGGATGAAAACTGTATGGAGTCCCCTCTATTTCCCATGGGATGGAAAGAAATCACAAGCAACTCAACCTCAAGCAGACAGCATGAATAATAACAGAAGTTCTGCCATTGTTCTCAAGGTTCAGAGTCAGGAGAGATTAAATAGATTTAGAAAATTGCTCCAGTTTCCATAGGAATAATAAATATGATCAAGAACACAGGGAAAAAAATAAAGGATCACAATTTTCTTTCTGATTAGGTTGCTCACTCTATTCTATGAAAATTCAGGTCAGAAAGCCAGGCTTTATACACAACCTAAAATGTGTACAAAATTTTAAGTTTGTCCAAATAGATGGAATATAAATTTCCTAAGAATAAAACCCTCCAGATCTTATGCTGTAAAACTAGGAACTGCAAACAAGAATATTTCAGCCAGGCTCAATCCCTGTGAGGACCCAGGGAGCAAAAAAGAGAGGATCGCTAAGGTAACCAGACAGCAGAATGTAATTACCCAAATTGAAATTCAGCCAGACTGTGCAGGCAATGGCCACACTCTTCAGAAAATGTCATAGACTCTTTTAATAACCATGGCAATTTTATTCTACAAACACATATTAGTAGGACATAACAGAATAAGAATAAGATATTCTTGTTTTCTATACCCATGAATGAATACACAGAAAAATGGACAGACTATAAATCTCAGAAACATAATTGAGAACTTACTACCAGATTCACTTCTTCCTAAAGGTAATTTTTAAAGTGCAGGAAAAGAGGCTTGTATTGTTCATGTCATAAAGTTCCAATGTGAGTTCTATTTGCTATTTAGCTAGTGAAGAGTAACTCTCCGTGCTGCTAATTTGGTATAAACAAAGAAACTCCCTATTTATATTGGGAAGCCTAATAGTGTATCATGGGCAGAAGCTATCCTAACCTCCAGATAAATTCCTTTTTTCTAAAATTTGTTTAAATGTGCCAATGTTAAAAGATGTTTAAATGGAGTTTCTCAGTGGTGCTTGGGGGCCCATGACTATTCCTGGCAATATTAGCCCAGCAGTACAGTCCTGAGAGTTTTGTGCTCTGGCTCTGGTCCAAGTAAAGCACAGCCTAGGGATCAGACCTGGGGAAGAGGATGATCAGGTCTGACACCAGGGAGTTTTGGGAATCAAACCCAGGACCCCATTGTGACAGGCATGGGCCCCACCCCCTTGAGCTATCTGCTGATCCTAATTTCAAAGTTTTAACACATTTAAATTTATAGATAGTTGTCAATGGAGCAAACTTTTATTAATTGCCTCTACTATCAACATAGATGTTTTAATTGTTGGATAAATGATTCAACACAACAATAGCAAAAAATTTTTATGGGGGGGTCACAGACGGAAGTGCTCAGGGTTTACTCCTGACTCTACACTCAGGGATCTCTCCTTGCAGTGTTTGGGGGTACATCTGGAGTGCCAGGGGATTAAACCAGGGTAACCACGTGCAAGTAAAATGCACTACTTACTGTATAATTACTCCAGCTGCTCAATTCAATAGATTTTGAACATATAAAGAAACGATCTCTGCTTTCACAGAGTTTACAGACTGACAAAGTTTCCAAAAAGATAGCTATGTATTGCCATGAGAAAGTGAAGTCAAGGATGAACACCAAGACACACACTGGCCTTGCTGGTACTTAACACATAACCTTTGTCCTAGGAAGTTAATAATCATGGTATTCAATGAGTAACTGACTTGTGCCAAGCACTGTACTAAGGTACAAAGAACATCTTTTTTCTTATATTTTCATGGAAACTACTTCAGTGTGGGCAGGGGGAGGGGAAGGGGGTGCACATGTTGATTCCAGACCCAAGCACTGCTTCAACATAGCTGATTCAAGGCTTGACTTTCAAACTTCAGGTCCACCACTTACTAGCTCTGTCACCATGAACAATATATTTAACTTTTCTGAAACTTTAACTTCTTTATTTTGGAAGGGATATTTATACAACTCTCTCAAGGTGAAATGAGGTCATGTTTATAAAGGGAATAAAACAGGCCCTGGAAGATAGCATATCTGCAAAACAAAAGTAAAAGGTTGTGACCTCATAATTAATGTCTTTAACATCCTAAGCTATAAATATTCTTTTACACAGTGACCAGCTAGTTTCAGCTCCTCATCTTCACCGTCTCCACTCCCTCCGCCAATCTGCTCAGCTTTCAAACTATCTTACCATCATCTAGAATCGAAGTAATGGAGTGGCTTCAGTCTCACTTCCTCTTCTTTCATGCCTGGAAGTGATAGATTGTGTGTGTGTGTGTGTGTGTGTGTGTGTGTGTGTGTGTGTGTCTGTGTCTGTGTGTCTGTGTTTCAATCTTCAAATTTTCATAATTTTATGCTGACATTTTTCTCACATTAAACTTGTATCTCATGAGTTCAAGAGTTTCTGAAGACAAGCGTCCTTTTGTGTCTTTCTCTCTCTTGGCATTCTTCGCACAATCATGGAGGTGCTGAACCAGTCGGTTGTATTCTTCATCGATGTCATCAATGATGGTATCTTCCCATGTTGCCGCAATGGTGCCAAAGAGTTCCCAGTTGGTGGTCGTTCTGGGAGTTCTCTTCTTAAACTTTGCAGCCTTTTCTCCCGCTATGGGAAGTAGAATTTTGCACGAAGGAGGCGGTGGTCCGATCCTGTGTGGAATTTGGGGACGACAGCAACATCGGTCAGACAAAACCGTCGATTGAAAATGATGTGGTCAATTTCATTGTGGAACTGTCCGCCAGGAGATTCCCATGTCCAACGTTTCACTTCAGCTTTCTGAAACTGTGAAACGTGGCAAGGCGCGAGCCTCAGGAGACCTAATGCTAACGTCCAAGCTTGCTAAACAGTGCAGAGAAACGATAAAAGCAGACCTCAAAGACAGAAGAGCAGAAATACTGGAAGATGCAGCAGAAGCCGGGAAAAGTATTCGCACTGCCCGCCTGTCCTTCGCCAACTATAAGACCAAGATGACTGCCCTCCGACACCCTGATGGATCTATCACATCTTCCAGAAAGGCAATGGAGAAGATTATCCAGGACTTCTACTCAAATCTCTTTGATAGCCACATCCACCTGCCCACATACCAAATTCCACAGGATGGATATGTCATTCCCAACGTTCTCCCTTCTGAAATCCGACATGCCATCTCATCGGTAAAGAAGGGAACAGCACCAGGCCCAGACAAAGTCAGACCCGAACATCTGAAGAATCTGCCGTCGGTACTCATCAATACACTAGCTCGGCTGTTCACACGCTACCTGTTCGAATGCAAGGTGCCCTCCCAATGGAAAACCAGCAGGACAGTTCTACTGTTCAAGAAGGGAGACATTCATGACATCGGCAACTATCGCCCCATCTGCCTGTTGTCTGTCATCTACAAGCTGTTTACACGAGTCATCCTGAACAGGATTAGCAGAACACTAGATGAAGGTCAACCATGCGAGCAAGCAGGTTTCCGGAAAGGATTCAGCACAATCGACCATATCCACACAGTAACCAAGCTCATTGAGGTTTGTAGGGAGTACAAGATGCCACTCTGTCTCACGTTCACTGATTTACAGAAAGCCTTTGATTCTGTGGAGACTGAAGCAGTCATCGAAGCCCTAGTCAAACAGGGTGTTCAAACCCAATACATCAAGATCCTTCGTGAGCTGTATTACGGATTCACCACCAGGATCTCACCATTCTACAAAGAAGTGATCATTGATGTCAAAAGAGGGGTTCGACAGGGTGATACCATCTCACCAAAACTCTTCAGTGCCACCCTCGAGAACATCATGAGACAATTAGAATGGGAAGGAATGGGAGTGAAGATAGATGGTCGGCAACTACACCACCTCCGCTTCGCTGATGACATCGTTCTAACAACACCAAACATTAGCCAAGCGGCACAAATGCTGGCTGACTTTGACCGAGAATGTGGAAAGGTAGGTCTACAGCTGAATCTGAAGAAAACTATGTTCATGAGAAATGAACTAGTTCCAGAGGCCCCATTCACTCTCAATGGAACAAACATCTCTGAATGCAGCAGTTATGTGTACCTAGGTCGAGAAGTCAACATGATGAACGACCTAAAACCTGAGCTGCACAGGAGGAAGAGAGCGGCATGGAATGCCTTCAAAGGCATCGAAGAAATAGCTAAAAAGGACAAAGAACCTCCGGCTCCGGGCACATCTCTTCGACTCCACCGTTCTCCCTGCATTAACATACGCCTCAGAGACCTGGGCACTACGAAAGCAGGATGAGAATGCTATTCGGGTCTCCCAGAGAGGCATCGAAAGAGCTATGCTTGGAATATCACGCCTCACTCAAGTGAGAGAAGGAATCCAGAGTTCTGACCTCCGTCACTATTCCAGAATCAGGGACGCTGTCTCGTTTGCCAAGGCATCGAAAATCAGATGGGCTGGACATGTAATGCGATTTGGAGACAACCGCTGGACTAGAGCTGTTACCCACTGGATCCCACGGGATGTCAAAAGATCACGTGGCCGCCCACCTACAAGATGGTCAGACTTCCTTGTTAAGACCCTGAAGGAACGGTTTGAGGCTCTTCATATTCCTGAATCAACCAGATGCCATTGGGCTACATTGTCACGTGATAGGGTCCAATGGAAATGTTACTGGCGCCCGCTCGAGCAAATCGATGAATAACGGGATTCAAGTGATCAAGTGATCAAGTGAAACTTGTATCTATCTTTCCTCTTTGCATCACATTTGATGCTTGCTCAGTTTTTCAGAAACAATTTTCTCTAGTGGTGCCTGGGGATAGAGTCTCGTGAATGCAAGGCATGTGCTTTATTGCTGAGTCACATCTCCAATCCTTGTACCCAACTCTCTTAAAATTCTCCCCTTCTGTAGCATTGTGAGCCAAGCAAGCAAACAGAAAACCAGATCTATTATTATCAATGAGTGTTAGGATCTTGCTGGTCTCAATTGTATCAAGAGAAGTAAAATCATTCCAATCATTATTACGATTGATATCACTGAGTCCTTCATCATTTTAAGGTCCCATAAGTGTCCATAAGTTCTCATTTCCTTTTTCATCTTTCTCTAAATCTTCCAGACACCAGTCACCAAGATAAATATGAAACTAATTATAATTACAATTTGTTTTGTCCATCAATGAAGAATGAGGTTTAAGTCTTGCAATATTGTGGCAATTGTTTTAATAGGCACTGGCTTTTTAGTAGCATATTTAAACCCATGTTTTTATAGGAAGACATTAAGCTATAAATTCTGAAAACCAACTTTAAATGAATAAATTAAACCAAACTTTTGAAAAGTGGGGGAGTGTCTAATATTTCAAGAACACTGCCTGGGTACAAGAAAAAATAAAGAGACACTGATTTTGAGCTCATACTGGGGAACTGCATGCTCCTGCTGAATTGAGAATTTGCTTTAGATTCTTCATGTAGAATGAATTATACTATTTTGTCCTGATACCTTAGTCAGTCTCACTCAAAATCAGCTTATATTATGCAAACCAAATGTGATCTGTGGCGGTAAGTGCAACCCTTTAAAACCTTTAAAATATCCTTCCCTATGCCGGCTGGTACAGCCTTTCTGGAAAACAATATGGACTTTCCTCCAAAGACTAGAAATTGAACTCCCATTTGACTCAGCCATACCACTCCTGGGAATCTACTCTGGGAAACCAAAAAATACGCAGTGGAAACACCATCCATACTTTTATGTTCATAGCAGCATTATTCACAATAGCCAGAATCTGGAAGCAACCAGAGTGCCCGAGTAGCGATGACTGGATAAAGAAGCTTTGGTACATCTACACAATGGAATACTATGCAGCTGTTAGGAAAAATGAAGTTATAAAATTTGCCTATAAATGGATGGACATGGAGAAGATGATGTTGAGCGAAATTAGCCAGGAGAGAGACAGATACAGAATGACTGCATTTATTTGCATGACATAAATATATATGTACATATTATGATACCAATATCCAAGGTCAAGTGAAACATATATCAGGAGGTCTTGTCAAAGGTGGAAATTATCACAAACGTGTGGGAGTCAGAGGTTAGGTAAGACAGAAAATGGAACAGTGTACTAATAATTGTCGAGGGTACTAATGCCAACCTAGAACTGAGCATTAAATAGAGGCAAAAGGATACACATGACAGCCTTTTAATGTATGTTCTGTAATCCATAGTCTGGAAGGGAAGGAAAAGAGAAAGAGAGAGAAAGGGAAAGAAATAAAGAACCTGCCATGGAGGTAGGCTGGGGAAGGGGAGGGAACCGGGGATGTTGGTGGTGGGAGATGGGCACTGTTGGAGGGACGGGTGCTGGAACACTGTATGACCAAAACCCAAATATGAACTTTTTAATTGTATATCTTTTTATTTGTATATCTCACGGTGGTATAATAAAATACTTAAAAAATAAAATAAAATAAAATATATGTTGTCTTATAAGATAATTAAATTCAGACTTAAAATTTGTTTGAAAAGATTTATCTTATTTTCTGTTATGAGCAATCATTTTATTGCTCCATATATTGACCACAATAATAAAAAATTTTATATACAAGTATGAAAAGATTTGGTACATGGTAAACTTTCTATATTAAACCACAAGAAGGGAAAAATATAGTTAAGGCATGTTTCAACACATTCAGCTTTTCATTGGAATTATTTAGCAGGTTCAGATTAGTGTCTTTATATGTCCTCTTTGACAGCGAGAGTCTTAAAATCATTTTCCTAAGAGAAAGAGAGAGAAAAGGGAAAGAAATAAAGAACCTGCCATGGAGGAGGGCTGTGGGCGCGGGGAGGGAAACTGGGACGTTGGTGGTGGGACATGGGCACTGGTGGCGGGATGGGTGCTGGAACACTGTATGACCAAAACCCAAATATGAACTTTTTAATTGTATATCTTTATAATTGTAAAAATAAAAAAAAATTTTAAAAATAAAAAAAAAATAAAATCATTTTCCTTAAAATCCTAAAAAAAATAAATAAAATATCCTTCCCTTTGAAAAAGGTCACTAATGACAATTTACAACTATTTCTGCTAGGATACATATACATATACATATACATATACATATACATATACATATACATATACTATACATATACATATACATATACATATACACATACACATACACATACACATACATATACATACACTATGTGCATATATATTATAATATGTAATATTATAATATATAATACTATATATAATGCATAGGTTATATACATATTCTGGCAGGCCAGCATTTGTACAGGAAGATGCACCCATCTTTGTCCTTTGAAGAGTAGTTAACTTAAGTCATTCATTTCCCACCTCTAGGTGGGCCTTTCAAGGTGAGAGGCCCTCTGGGATCCCATACTTATGTAAATAAACAATTGGGCTTGACCGTCAATCTAACTAATAACCATTTACAAACAATAGGCCATTCTACTGGAAGAGCCTGCCTGGATTCTGAGTGCCAATGAAGCAATGAAATAAGCATTTTAGTTTTTGTTACAGCACGTTTTACATCCCAGAAGGAATACTGGGTAAGAGAGAAGCAGAGAAGGATGATTGTATGAGAGGAGCAGTTTGCAGAACCCATCATCAAAAAAAAAATGGTCAATGATAGGTAGTTTGTATTTACATCTATACATAATTGTTTTCATTTAAAAAACTTGCCAGACTCTGACACAGCAGATCATTCAGAATGTGATGCTTTCATGTAAAGCATTATGTTTCTAGGCTGGGAGTAAAACAAATAATGTTTTCTTCTCCACTTCCTAATTAGACAATTGTCTGCTTATTTTTTAAAAAGGTTCCAGCCACTTATGTTCTTAAAGAATGCCATAAAATGTTTATTATGAGAAGCACCAAGTGTATAGTCTTCTCATGTGGGTTAAAAAAACACACACACACGTAGTAATAGCTAGGTTTCATGTATTGTTCCATTCGAAGTCTCTGTAAAATTTAGGCTCACATAAGGATACAAAATTCAGGTCCTTGAAAGCCGATGCAGTACTGTTACAGCAGCAGGACTGAAGAATAGAAATCTGACGTCAATTTTATTTGCAAATGACACAACCTTGGAATGAGCAAAGTAACAATGAATCCCCAATAGGAAAGTTTATATATAGCTCTTCTATAAACTGTTACATTACAGGCCTTTGCTCTGTTTTCCTTTTGCAAAGAGCAATAAAAGTTCTCTTGCTCAGAAGACTGCTGCAGAATGCATCTTTAATTGATCATAGTCACATCACATCATCCTAAAAATCATTGTTGATGTAGCTTGTCTTTTCAATTTTAGCATTTTACTTAGGTCCAGGGGAAGCAAGAAATTTTAAAACAAATAATGATACTAACAAATTTAGACATCTTCCCAGGGGTTTCAATTAAGCTTTAAAATGATGTATCTTATCGTTTTTTGGAAATGATTTCAGATTAGAAATGTTGGACCCCCTCTTGTCTCCTGCCCAAAACAACAGGAACTATTCTATAGCTGCAGTGTGTGCTCAGGTTCATTGTTAATACTCTGACTGAAAGAAAAAATGAGAAATTGTTTTCATCTGTCAACCTAAATAAACTAAAAACTTGATAGCCTTCAAGAAATAGTCCATGCTTTGTGACTATTTGTCATTTAAATTTTTTTAAAAGCATTGATCTGACTCTCATTGATAGTAAGTTTAAATCACAGAATTTTCTCTCTCTCTCCTTAAACTCTCCTGAGAGTCTTAGTGTACTCTTAGGCTGTCATAATAAAGAGCTACAGACTAGAAGACATAAACACCAGACTCCCTGAAATTCCTCTGCTAGAAATCCAAGATAAAGGTGTTGCCTTGTTGCTTTCTTCTGAGCATGTTCTCCTTGACTTCGAGATAATCATCTTCATTTGTGTCTTCACTTGATCTTACCTCTCTGTGTGCCTGGCTACAAATTTCTGGATTTTATTAAAAATGCCAAATTGGCTTGGGTCCCACCCTAATAACCTCACTTAATTTCACTTCTTATTTAAAAATGTTTGGAGATAGCAATCACCAATTACTCTCCTATTCTGAGGTTCTGGAGGTTAGTATTTCAGTATATGAATGGGGGGGGGCTTACATAATTCAACCATAACACATAATACACAAGACAGAAAAAGGAAACTTCCAGGGCTAAGGCAATTAGAGCCTTAAAAATCGATTCCATCTTTCTCCTCTGCCCATCATTTTTTCCTTTTTTTCACACATTTTATTTTATTTATTTTTTATTGCTTTTTATTTTTTAATTTAACTTTTTAAAATATTTTATTATACCTCCGTGAGATATACAATTACAAAGATGTTCATAAGATGTTCATATTTGAACTTCAGTCATACAGTGTTCCAGCACCCATCCCTCCACCAGTGCCCATTTCCCACCACCAATGTCCCCAATTCCTTCCCCCCTTCCCTAGACTGCCTCTATGGCAGGTTCTTTATCTCTTTCTCTTTCTTTCTCTCTCTCTCTCTCTTCCTTCCCTTCACATTGTGGATTACAAGACATATATTAAGAGGTTGTCATGTGTATCTTTTTGCTTGTATTTAATGTTCAGTTCTAGGTTTGTATTAGCACTTTTGACAATTATTAGCACACTGTTCCATTCTCTGTCTTAGCTAGCCTCTGACTCCCACATGTTTGTGATAATTTCCACCTTTGACAAGACCTCCTGATCCATGTTTTGCCTGACCTTGGATATTGGTATCATAACATGCATATATATATATATGTCATGCAAATAAATGCAGTCATTATATATCTGTCTTTTTCCTTCGCTAATTTCACTCAACATGATCCTCTCTATGTCCACCCATTTATAGTCCTCCGCCCCTCTTAACTACCTCAATTTCCCAACCACGTTACCACTCAGATGCCTTTTGGAAACCCTAAGTTTGTCAGGGTATCTCTTCAACAGTTCATTTATTGCCCAAGTATTAATGAATATTCTCACAGCACTGTGTAAACTGAGTTGCAGTATAGCTATAAAAATAAATAAACCAGGGATAGGGAGGCAGTGCCGCGGTTAGGGCCCACCTGGTGGGTTTGCAAGCATCTCTGGGGTGCCCTGGGTCATCCCTGCAGTATCGCATTTCTTGGATACCTTACAATGAACCACTGGTCCAGTTGGCGGGGAGAGAGACACTGCCCCTTGTCCTCCCCCGCTGCTCATTCCACCACCAAAAGTCAATAAAACAACATTTTCCCTTCAAATGACTTATATCAAATTACAGCAGCATGATTTTTTTTTTCTGTTTTGTTTGGGGGAATGGTTTGGTCACACCCAGCAGTACTTGGGGTTATTCCTGTGCCCTGGAGTCACTTCCCGTGACTCCTGGAGATCACGTGGTTCAAGGGATCTAGTAAGGGTTAGAAACATATAAGGAGGCTTAATTTCTTACTATCTTCCAGCCCTATGTCAATATATTTTCATTACTGACAGGTAGGATTCTAAACACACTTTGCATTCATCAGAGATGTAGCAGGGTGCTGTGGAGGGCGCACAGGAAGTGTCCTCAAGTGAGAAGACCCATGTATGACTGTAGCTTTTTTTACCTGCTTGTCAGGGGAATACAAGACTTAAATGAGATAAAGACGATTAAGGAGCATTGTGAGATAAAAACGGCTACGAAAGCAGAAGGTATTATATTAAAACTCACTAAACCAGCTTTCAAAGTACAGCATTGTTTCCTCCTTCTTGTTCTCCACCTGCACATTCCACAGGCTAATTGCCTGTATTATTAGAAGTCACCTTACTTAATCAAATTTAAATGTTCAGCCTCTATTTAATTGAAGGTTCTATAGCTTTAACCAAATGTGATAGGTTATTACTCATTTGATAATTTGGGGGGGTAGATTAATCAAACCCAAGGTAGATTTTCTCACTCCAAAATAATCCCTTTACTTTCCCTCCCACTAATTTCAAAGTTTTAAATGATATATATTTACTTTTTGCATAGAGAAATGGCCATTCTTCCCTCCAAGCCACTCCACAATTCCCAACTCCCTCTCTCTGGGTCTTCCAACCTATTATTCACTTCTTATATTCCTGGTAACCTTGACTGAGGTGCACTCTACAGTTTCCACATTTACTGCATTACATATAGCCATCATAGAATGTTTATGTACTTAGCATACACTTCCAATTTTCAGTTTCAAAGTACCACAGGAAGTCAGATTTTCAGGTGTATTTACCAGAAAACAGCTGTATCGTTGTCTTGGGTCTTCTATGGCAGCTACCCTTTACCCCTTCCTCTGCTTATTCAATTTCAATCTAAAGATAAGAGCTCTTCTTTGCCCTACTCCCCCATGATACTTTGCTTCTCTTTTGATATATTAATGCTACTAAGGGGGAAAAATGACTGTTTCCTTATTTTGGAGCAAAGAATAAATGAGGAAAGAGACCAGGTGCTCTGAGGGGTGTAAACTCAGATCAAACATGTGTTTTGCTATCTGGAACTCTCAGTCACATGGGGGGGTGGGAGACAAGGATGTGAAAGTATAAGGATGGTACCAGGTAGACTAGAAGGTGTGTTTAGCAGACATGGAAACATGAGGGAAGATGGAATTCTTTCTCACTGAGGAATTAGGAACAGGATCAGGAAGAGGGAGCATTATAACTGAATCTAAAGACTTTGTTCCATGTGTAACACATGGAGAAAAGCAAGAGCAGGAGCTCAGAGCTGACATAATACTTAGCATATTTAATTTCTAATTATGCAACTGAAGGAAGTCCGATAACACATGATGTAACTGCAGAGAAGGCAGATTTTTTTTGGGGGAAGGGAAGTGCACCACTTTCAGCAGTGCTCAGGAGATACTTCTGGTTCTGTGCTAAGTAATGATCTCTGACAGTACTTGGGGGATCACGTGTGTTGTATACAAGGTAGACCACCTCCATTTGATCCCTGGAACCCCCACACCCCACCTCCCACCAAGCAATCCCAACAATGTTGCCACATTTCTCAGTCAACTCAGAAAGAAACCATTCCAATGAATTCTCTTTTAATGCCTCATTTTAGAAAGAATGGAATAAATGAGTGATCAATCATTCCCTGCAAAGCAAAAACAATGTTTATACAATACATACAAAACAATGTATATAAAAAGTGTTTGTATATTTGCCATTCATCTAAATTCTAAAACAAATAAAAAATTATCCTTATAAGATAATGAAAATTTCATTTCATTTTGCATTAGCTACAGAACAATTTACCAGTGAGCTTTTGGAGGTTTTTCAAAAGTAGAAACTACTCTAGGTACCTGGTTGTTCTTCTGTTTATAAACTCTATTCAGTGACACAGGAGTAATGCAGCTTTTACTGCTAGCTTCATGACTCCAATCTGGCCATCTCTAGCACAGAATTCACTTCATTCCAACTGCATAATCCCAACAGTATAGTCATCTCTTACTTGACTATGTCCCTCACATGCCATTCACCATTATTATAGTCCAAACTCAACTTCCCTGGCCTCCTTTTTCTCCAAATAAGCTTCCTCTCCAATTTCTTTCCTACACTCCCACTCTGGTGTTCATATTTTCCCGGTCACTAGTCATTTAGAATCTCAAAATGATTTCTGATTCCTCTCATCCCTGGTATTTTATCAAGTTAAAAACCCAATTGATTTTCATTTCAACTTCCCTTTGTTCGTATTTTCACAGTCTTTGAATGTGGATCACTGGTACAGTTTTCTCATTGGCTTCCTTGACTCTAATCCAACATATAACTGCCAAACTAATCTTCTTTCATATATCACTTTCATCATGCTGATTCCCTGCTCAATAATCTTAGAGAGTTTCCTATTTCAGATGCAACCAAAATAGAGTAAAAACCCACTAGGAAATGTAACAGATGCTCTCTTCTCTGAGTAGTAGGTATTATTATCCCAGCCATACTAATGATGAAAATTGAGACTCCAAAATTTAACTTGCCTACGGCTAGTAATTGGCAGTGTCAGGATTACCACCCCTGCCTTTAAATCTTGGTTGAGCATTTTGTCTCAATAGGAATTGGTAATTCTTGAGCTTGATTTCAAGACTGTCTATAATCTCTCTTTGCCTTATTTAACTAATTTTATTTTTTCTAATTTTCCAACATAGTCTTTCCTGGAGCTATCCTTGGAACCCATTAGTCTCAATATGCTCACTTCATTCCTGCTTTTCCATGGATTTCCCTGGCAAACTCATGTTTTCCCCAACCTCTCACATTCTTTGAGCACTGTGATGATTTTCCTGAGATTGCTGGGTGTTGTCCTTTAGACTCTATCACCTTTATACTCCAGAGGAGCAGCTTACCTGTGGGATGAGGTGGGGTGGGAAGGGAGAATTCACAGCTAAGTATACCTTTATGTATTCAAATGTAAACTGAATTATTTGCAACTTGTGTGCATTTACTACATTTTTAAAAATTATACTCTTGGAATTAAGAAAATACATAATAATTTCCCCCCATCACTAGGTTAATTCCAATGATAATTATGAAACACAAATCAACTATCAAATGGGAGTTTATAAAATATTTGACATTAATAAGGAATCTCACCTTTGTATATTCAGGAGCCACTAAACACTAAAATGAATACTATCTTGTTTATTTGAAATTATTCATGTTCTTAAACATCATAAGCCCAAATGAGACCTTTAACGAATTTCTTATAGGAACTAGAGCATACTTCTGAATCCTCAGAACTCAATAGCACTTCATTCAGTCAAACTGTTTGTATTAGGTATTCAACAAATACTTCTAACAAACTTTCCTTAGCCAGTGAAGTATAAAGTATTTCTTAAAGAAATTCAGCCTTTTTCACTAAGTGGTAGGTAGGACACGAAATGACTTTATTACTAAGTTGTTCTGCTTTTTGTTCAATTAATGAAATGAATTAATCAGTCTTGCATGAAAACTATGCTTTCTGCACTTAATTGAAAAATAATAGTATACAAATGTGGGGCTAAGGACACATGACTTATTTGCCTCTGAGCTATAAATATTCAAGTGTTCCACTTAGATATTTATAAAGTTGAAATCACAGATAAGCCTTTAAAGAAATAACTTTAATTCCCCAATTTCACTTTGTATCAGGATCAAGGGGCAACAAAACTTCAACCTACTGTCCAGATTAAAAATATAGTTAAATTACCCCCTTCAAATGAATATCTAGTAATATAAAATTAATATCAGGTAACAGCGCAGTTGTTAGTCAACATGTCTTATCTTTAGTTAGAGGATTGAAGGAGAATTAGTGGCTGGCATAGTCAGGTAAAGTTTTTCATTGTAGAATCAATCATACATTATCAATAAAATTTTCAGGAAACTAGACGGTCCAAATAGAATATATCACTATCACTATCACTATCTTCCCATTCATCATTAATTTGCTCGAGCGGGCCCCAGTAACATCTCCATATGTCCTGTCTCATGCTAGTAGAGCCCAAGGGCATCTGCTCGCTCCAGGAACATAAAGAGCCTCAAGCCATTATATTAGGTCATGGGAATGACCTAACATAATTGTTACTGGTATTTGGCATATCAAATACGACAGGGCAGCTTGCCAGGCTTGCCATGAGAATATATAAGTAAATTAATAATTTTATATTAAATTTATAAACTAAATTACATTCTTTCTGTTTTACATTAAATTATATTAGAAATGACTTTATTTTGCTCATCATCTATCCAAGTCAGGTATTTCACAGGGTTATTTTAAGTTACATGAAGTGGCCCCAGACTGAGATTTTCTTTGATTCTCATAGAAATATTTAAATAAATGCAGTCTAAAAATGTAAAACAATTTTACAACAAATTAGGTTGCTAAATAGTATATGTAATCTTTACTTACACCCTTTATTCAACTTGCCCAATCTTAAGCAACCAGAGTGCAATCATCAAAACCAAGAGAGTAACACTGGTTGAATAAATCCTATTAATTTACCTTCAGACCTTTTCCTACAATCTGCAGTTTCCCCCTCAGAAATATCTTGTCTTGTTCTGGGGATACCAAAGGAGTGTGCAGTGGATACTTCTGACTTGTGCTCACAGGTCTCGTCTGGCAGAACTTTTTATTTCTTGGTGGTGCTAAATTGAAGCTAAGGTGTCAGTCCTAAAGCACAAGTAAGCAAGTGCTTTATATCTGAGTTAAAATTCCATCTCTCTAAGACCCCAACATATTACTAAAGAGTTTAATTTTTTGTTTCTTACTATGACAGATTCTCAGGCTCTCCTTGTCTGCCCTGATCCTGTCACTTTAATGAGTATTAGTCAGCAATTCTGTAATGTCTCTCAATTTATCTTACTTTTCTAGTGATTGAAGTTATAAAGTTTTTGGCAAAACGATCACAAAAGTAAGGTTGTGTAAACTTTTTTTATTTTAGTGCATTATAGTCAAGGGTTAGTTTGTTGTGAAATTTCAATCTGCTATTTCCCCAGAAATTAATATGCATTACTATGATTTATTAATATACATTTTCCAATCGCTCACTCTGAGTTTTTATATATTTTTTATTTATTAGGCTGACACTGGTTTATAGGTATGCAAATGTTTTAGCTATACCATGTTACAATACCACACTGTTCACCAAAGTATCTATACCTCTCCACCACTATTCAAACAAATATCTTGGCTCTGGCCAAGAATTTATTGCTGACTTTTAAAGATGGATCTCTTTTGCTGCTTAGACTTATTTGGGGGTTGTTGTTTGTTGTTCACGTTAAGTAGATACACCTGAATATGTTCAGGCTTATTCTGAGCTCTGCGTTCAGGGAATCACTCCTGGTGTTGCTCAGGACCGTCTGTGACTGTGCGTAGGCAAGTGCCATAATCCCTACACTTTCTCTTGGCCCATGCTTAGAAATCTTTTTGTAATGACATTCATGTTCTTGGCTTTGATGTATTTCTATCTAGAATCCTTGAGTTTATAATGCTAGCAGGTGACCATTCCTCGGTGAATTATTATCTTAATTGCACAGGAACATCAGATAAGGAGACATAAAAAAGTTAGAAGTGGAAATACTACATTCATTTACTAAATTCCTATTACCAGTTCAATAAGTTACTTAATCCTGACATCCCTGCCCTGTCGGTGGTACCAAAAAGAAAAGGAGTATGACAGTCATTGATTATGTTTTTACTTACTATGTAAGGTGTAAAGAGGAAATCCAAAGCGGCATCCACAAAACCATAGTGCTGTCTCATGACAATATGAGCATCCCACTAAATAATTCTCTCCACGTCTCCAAATAGCTCTAAATCATCCAGCTAAAGAAGTGACAAAAGAATTGAATCTGCATAATCCATCTTTCAAAGCCATCTAAAAACAGGAGATATTTCTTACTGAAAAGATCTTCCACAGTGTCATTAAAACCATCTCCTTGTTTCCACATAGAATTTATCTGCAAACATTTCAGGAAGAAAGCCATGTGTTTCAATCTCTAAACCTTTCAAAAATCAGTCCTTTCATATTACATGTCTCAGGCGTTTTCTTCCCTCAAACACTTCCAGATATGGTGAAATATATTTTAAAATACAGCATGTGTTTACGATATATTTATCTTTTTAAATGTTTTCATGTATTTAATTTGATGAAGACAGATTTCACTCATTCTTCTTGTTTTATATAACCATATAAGAGCCCAAACATTTCTAAAATAGCACGTCCTAAAGAATGTGATTCATGCTTCTCTATTTGCCTTATGCCCGGTTCTTAAAAAAATGATTTAGTCACTGTTGTTCTGCTGTTTAATCTGATAATTATGCAAGCACTAAATCTCACATTGGAGCAGAAAATGTTAACACACATTGAAAAACCAAAAGGCATAGAACTATAATCTGTATGATAAAATGCATTACTCTGTTTAAAAGGATTGTTTTACAGATGCAATTAACAATCAGCGATCATACAGTTTAGACCGGTGTTTTGATGCCATCTGTTGGAATAAGTCCTCTCATTCTTTAGAATGAAGCTATAATTTTCAGTTTACAGTTTCATTAGGCAACACAGTGTCATAGTCACTAAAAAGAAGAGAAATCTTAAACACGTTCAGTTTTATGGTCTCCATAAACAACCAAGTGTGCTGTTGAAATTTTTCAGAAGAGAGAGGGTTTTGAAACTTAGCAACATGACCACACATTACCCTGTTTTATTTCACAGTCTTGAAATATCACCAACAGTTCAAATGCCCACTGACGGTTTTCTAATTTTTCTTGCAATATTTAAAATGTGACTTCCAACCTTTTGGTTTGCTCATGATCACTATAAATGAAATGATTCTTTCTCTATGCCTAAACAAGTTATACGATGATGCCAGTAGTAAAAGTGAACAAACCAGTAGGATAAGTTTCTGTTTGTTATTAGTTTATTAAGTTCCAGAAAAAAAATTTGGGGGGTTTTTAATACACTAGGGGGTGCTAGTTCTCCACATGTGCACACTTAAGAAAAAATTTTCCACAATTAATTTTGGGATATTTTAAAATTCACCTAAAATTAAGTATAGTTTGTAGATTTTATGTTATTTATGAGGAAAACAAAACAAAAAAGAACTCATTAAAATTTCACTATGAATTAAACAGAAAGAGCCCATGTGGGATGCAATTTTATATTGCAAGAGGTAACACTGACACAGTCTTATTTCCTGGCTCAGACATCCATTGCTAGTATCAAACAAAACTTAAAAGAGAGTCACAGCTATTCAAAAAAGTATAATATCATGCCCAAATTTCTTAATGCTATTCATTATTCTATGGTGCTCCAAACAAAATACAAAGTAAAATCACTAGGGAGAAGGGGTTTCTTTACTAAATCTAGACAACTTATTTGAGATTCTCTTCCTTTGATACGCCTTTCAAAAATTCCCAGGTGACCATAAGTCACCATTAAGATCTGAACTTATGCTCTACAGTAGGCTAGTAAATTGCTCCAGTAACTAATGGCTCTCTAGCTATTCTTAAAACATTTGCATGATGAAAGTGCACACACACACACACACACAGAGTGCAAAGGGGGCAGGTTTACTTTTTTTCATTTTTAAGAAGATAATCTCAATAGGGACATTATCCCCATTTCCATTCTGTAGTGTGTGTGTATGTGCAGTGTGTGTGTGTGTGTGTGTGTGTGTTTAGCCTAAATTTACTTCTTTGAAAAGACTTACCAATAGAACTTCAGATATACTCAAATTTAAGGAAAAGATACTAGTCTACAATTTCCCACTTTCATAAGTAGTTCCCACTTAAAGAGCTTTCTTCCCAAATAGGGCCCTGGAATTTCTCATCAATTTCCAGGCTCTATTTGGACTAATCATTTTGGATCATCTTTGCATTCCACCAAACTGATAACTGCCATCTAGTCTTTCCATCTCAGTAGAGTATTTCCAATAAATTCTTCTGTTTCTTTCCTGCCAAATTCCCTAGAAGAACTTGGTAAGTTCTAGATCTGCTACAACAATACCTGCAAGTGAGAACTATCAAATCTAGCAAGGGTCGTTTTCAGAACACATCAATGTTATGGAAAGAAGAAAAACATTTAAAATATTCAGATGATAACATATCCTTGTACTACATCCCAGCACATCAGTCCATAGCTATAACAGGAATAGAACCATGAATTTATCATAAACAGAAACACAATGTAATACCACAGTGACATGTAATCAACACACATAGAGGGAACAGCACCTTTGATGTATTAAAAAATCCATCAATACAATTAGTATTGATTGTATCTCCCCCACATTCCTATGGGGACAAGAGAGTACAGAGGAACTAATGCAATGCTTTTGGACAATCCTAATCTGAGACCAAAATCTACTATTTTATGAATTTATATTATCCAAATGCTACCTAATAGCAACATTTGCACTGCAAATACGCAAATGTCGCAAATTTGCATCTAAAAGGCAATTACATGGACTCATTGAGAGTCATAACAAAATTTTTCAGACAGATCAAGTTTTCCTTTTTTTTCACTTTTAATATATTTTATTATACCACCGTGAGATAAACAATTACAAAACTGTTCATGTTTGGGTTTCGGCCATACAGTGTTCCAGCACCCATCCCTCCACCAATGCACATTTCCCCACCAATGTCCCCCGATTGCCTCCCCCCCTCCCCTAGACTGCCTCTATGGGAGGTTCTTTATCTCTTTTCTCTTTTTTCTCTTTCTTTTCTCTCTCTTTCTTCCTTCTCTTATAATTTGTGGATTACAATACATATACTTAGAGGTTATCATGTGTATCTTTTGCCTGTATTTAATGCTCAGTTCTATGTGGGTAGCACTTTTTGACAATTATTGGCACACTGTTCCCTTCTCTGTCTTACCTTACCTCTGACTCCCACACATTTGTGGTAATTTCCACCTTTGACAAGACCTCCTGATTCACGTTTCGCCTGACCCTGGATATTGGTATCATAATATGTATATATGTCATAATATGTATAAATGCATATATATTTATATCATGCAAATAAATGCATTCTATTCAGACAGGTCAAATTTTCATCCTTTCTGTAAGGACAGAGGCCAAATTTGCATTGCTAACATCTTTGTGTACAAGTTAAAGGCAAGAAAATGGCTATCAAAACAGTAGTAATTGTTGAGAGCTGTCAGCCACTACTGAAACAGTGTAAACCGTGTTGTCCTCTACTTGGATCACAGAATCTTAGAACTAGGAGAGGCTGAAATTCATTTCTTGGCCACCCACTCCACCCCCAAAGCTTTAATCTCTTTTACACATCAGACAAATGGCTTTCTAATTTTGACTTACACCACCTCTAATCATAGAAAATCACTGCCTTGGGGCATAATTATTAGATAGTTAGCTCTGCCTTTTATCAAGTTTATGGCTCTCTTCTCACCATTTCCTTTTTTGGGCAAGTTGGGTTGTATAGAGATATTTTTGAGTATGAATAACCTAAGTTCAGTCCCCAATTCAAACATCTATTATCTTTTTAAGCTTTGATAAATTACTTATTGGCTGTTGTCCATTAGAACATAAACTTAGAATTGGATCCATACCTCTATGATTATAATAAACCTTATCCCTACACCATGAACTCAAGCCTGTGCTAATAAGCCTTTTGCCCCACAAATATTTCCTCACCAGAACTTCTAGCAATATCCATTTCAAGTTTGGTAAAACTGAGTCGCTCTTCTGATCAAAATTGTTCAACAATTTCATGTTCATCTCAGAGTAAAATTTGAGACTGGGCCAGAGAGCAAGTACAGGAAGTAAGGAAATTGTGTAACTTGTGTTAACTGTGACCCTGATTGGATTCCTGGCACTGCATATGGTCCCCTGAGCACTGCCAGGAGACCTTCTTCAGGAGCACTTCCTGAGCACAGAGCCTGGAAGCCAAATGCCTCCCGTAAATAAATAAATAAATAGAAAACTTTGTGTCTTGACAATGGTTTCAAATATTCAAATAGTTTCCATAGGAATATAGGTAGGTGTCACCTATCTCCAAATCTTCCATATTGTTGCAACTACGCCCATCTTACCTACAGTTGTTTCTCAACTAGCAGTAACCTGTGCAACATTCTTTTTTTTTTTGTACGTATGTTTTTATTTTATTTTATTTTTTTTTTAATTTTTTTATTTTTACAATTACAAAGATATACAATTAAAAAGTTCATATTTGGGTTTTGGTCATACAGTGTAGCAGCACCCATCCCGCCACCAGTGCCCATCTCCCACCACCAACGCCCCTGGTTCCCTCCCCCTCCCCCCCCAGCCCTCCTCCATGGCAGGTTCTTTATTTCTTTCCATTTCTCTATCTTTCTCTTTTCCTTCCTCTCCAGACTATGGATTACAGAACATACATTAAAGGGTTGTCATGTGTATCCTTTTGCCTCTATTTAATGCTCAGTTCTAGGTTGGCATTAGTACCCTCACAATTGTTAGCACACTGTTCCATTTTCTGTCTTACCTAGCCTCTGAAACCTACACGTTTGTGATAATTTCCACCTTTGACAGGACCTCCTGATCTATGTTTCACTTGACCTTGGATATTGGTATCATAATATGTACCTATATATTTATGTTATGCAGATAAATGCAGTCATTCTGTAACTGTCTCTCTCCTTCTGGCTAATTTCGCTCAACATAATCTTCTCCATGTCCATCCATTTGTAGGCAAATTTTATAACTTGATTTTTCCTAACAGCTGCATAGTATTCCATTGTGTAGATGTACCAAAGCTTTTTATCCAGTCATCTATTTTCGGGCACTCGGGTTGCTTCCAGATTCTGGCTATTGTGAATAATGCTGCTATGAACATAAAAGTAGGGATGGTGTTTCCGCTGCGTATTTTTGGTTTCCCAGAGTAGATTCCCAGGAGTGGTATGGCTGGGTCAAATGGGAGTTCAATTTCTAGTCTTTGGAGGAATGTCCATATTGTTTTCCAGAAAGGCTGTACCAGCCGGCATTCCCACCAACAATGGATGAGTGTCCCCTTTTCCCCACACCCACGCCAGCACTTGTTGTTCTTGTTCTTTTGAATATGTGCCAGTCTCTGTGGTGTAAAGTGGTATCTCATTGTTGTTTTGATTTGCATCTCTCTGATGATTAGTGATGATGAGCATTTTTTCATATGTTTTTTGGCCATTCGAATTTCATCCTTGCTGAAGTTTCTGTTCATTTCTTCTCCCCATTTTTTGATGGGGTTGTTTGTTTTCTTCTTGTAAAGTTCTACCAGTGCCTGATATATCCTGGATATTAACCCCTTATCAGATGAGTATTGGGTGAATATTCTTTCCCATTCTGTGGACTGCTTTTTGTATCTTAGTCACTGTTTCTTTTGAGGTGCAGAAGCTTTTTAGTTTCATTCTTTACAAATCCTTTAATTGAACTGGATAAAGAAACTGTGGTACACCTACATAATGGAATACTATGCAGCTGTTAGGAAAACGAAGTTTTGAAATTTGCCTATAAATGGATGGACATGGAGAGGATCATGCTGAGTGAAATTAGCCAGAGGAAAAAGGACAGATATAGAATGACTGCATTCATTTGCAGGATATAAAATAAAATAGTATGATACCAAGGTATCATATCCAAGGTGAGGCAAAACATGGATCAGGAGGTCTTGTCGGTGGGTGGAATCTATTGCAAGTGTGTGGGAGTCAGAGGTTAGATGAGACAGAGAAGGGGACAAGGTACTAATAATTGTTGGAAATGATAATACCAGCCTAGAACTGAGCATTAAAGGTAGGCAAAGGAATATACATCCCAGCACATCAGTCTAAATAATGTGACATCAGTCACATTCTAAATGAATGTATTGCAAGCAACAATGTGTAAGAGAAGGGAAAGTGAGGAGAGAGAGGAAGGAGAGAGAAGGAGAGAGAAGGAGGGAGGGAGGGGGAGAGAAAGAGAGAGAGAGAGTAAAGAAAGGTGAAGTGCCTGCAATAAGGCAGGCTGGGGGAGGGGCAGAATCAGGGGACATTGGTGATGGGAAATGTGCACTGGTGGAGGGATGGGTGCTGGAAAACTGTATGGCTGAAACCCGAACATGAACTTGTGTGCAATTATGTATCTCACGGTGGTATAATAAAAAAGTGGATAGATAGATAGATAGATAGATAGATAGATAGATAGATAGATAGATAGATAGATAGATGATAGATGGATGGATGGATGGATGGATGGATAGATAGGTAGGTAGATAGATAATAGATAGATAGATAGATAGATAGATAGAGAGATAGATAGATAGATAGATAGATAGATAGATAGAGATAGATAGATAATAGATAGATAGATAGATAGATAGATAGATAGATAGATAGATAGATAGATAGATAGATAGATAGATAGATAGATAGATAGATAGATAGATAGATAGATAGATAGATAGATAGATAGATAGATAGATAGATAGATAGATAGATAGATAGATAAACTTGGCAGTTAACAGCTACAGCAGTGATATCTATACATTAATCCAAGCAGACACATAGGTTGCTAGGGACCCCTTTCCTATTTTAATTTTATTTTCCATGTTATTTCCCACCTTCCATATCATTATATAATTTTTGAATTCATCTATCAATGATATCTTTTTTGACTTAAATACTCTTCTTAAGGACAGGCTTTTATTTATCTTGCTTATACCACCTTAGTAAAATTGATATTGAGTATATGTTCATCAAGTGAGTGAAGGAATTAGAAAATACCAAGTTTAAACATGCAAAAAAAGTAAAACAGTGAGTGATTTTGATGATATTTTGATGATGTTTTGATGATTAAATAACTGTTATTTCTGGTAAAATTGCTGTTAATAATTGTTATTATTTATTATCACCTGAAACATTCACATCTAGTTTAAACTATAGTTACTGAGGACTTTAGGGTCAGATACCATCTCTTCTTTGAGGCTAGTCTATTCAAAGGTGTTGCTGTATTAAAAGCCTGGTCTTTGGAATAACTCCTCATTTTCGCATGAGCTGAGTACATGAGTTTACTTACCCTATTTGCGGTACTATGTTTTTACTAAAGCAACCCCCGCCCACACACACACACACACACACACACTTATAACTGGGTCATGTCTCTGGCCTTATCTCCTACTTTGACATTATGCACCTGCTTACTTCTAGTTTATCCCTCAACCCTAGGTCACTTGTCCTGACTCCGATACCTTCAAAAAGTAGGGAAGGTGTTGCCTTCTGCATGTCCCAAAATAATTAGATCAGAAAATACCATTAATGATTTCTTTTTGAAAGATTCTCTAGACCAGAGGATCCCAGTTTTCATTTTTTTTTATATATCTGCACTTCAAATGCAACAAAAAATGAAAACTGGGATCCTGGTCTAGAGAATCTTTTCATATAGGTACATATTATGATACCAATATCCAAGGTCAAGTGAAACATACATCAGGAGGTCCTGTCAAAGGTGGAAATTATCACAAACGTGTGGGAGTCAGAGGCTAGGTAAGACAGAAAATGGAACAGTGTGCTAACAATTGTGAGGTTACTAATGCCAACCTAGAACTGAGCATTAAATAGAGGCAAAAGGATACACATGACAACCCTTTAATGTATGTTCTGTAATCCATAGTCTGGAGAGGAAGGAAAAGAGAAAGATAGAGAAATGGAAAGAAATAAAGAACCTGCCATGGAGGAGGGCTGGGGGGAGGGGGAGGGAACCGGGGACGTTGGTGGTGGGAGATGGGCACTGGTGGCGGGATGGGTGCTGCTACACTGTATGACCAAAACCCAAATATGAACTTTTTTAATTGTATATCTTTGTAATTGTAAAAATAAAAAAATTTAAAAAAAAAAGAACATCATTAATGGTATTTTCTTATCTAATTATTATATATACATATATAAAACATATATGTATATATATATATACATATATAAAACCTCTGAAGCCAAAGGTAGTCCCATTTGTTAAGCCACAAGTTTCAAATATTATTGCATTTTACTTATGGTCTATCAAATATAAGGGTGAAGTGAAAAAGAATAAAAATAAATCAAAAAAGGGCTGTTTTCATTTAATTCTTTGATAATATAGTTACTAATAGGAGCCATATGCTTGTTACGCTCTGAATACCATTCTGATGTTAAAAATTCTACTGGATACCACCATTTTAATTTCCTGTTTCTTATGAATTTTAGTATAAGACTTGATTTATCACAGAAATTAACAAAATGAATATTTGCAAGATGTAATACAATAAAAATAACAGGATAGGGCCAAAGCCATAGTACCGTGAGAAGAATATTTGACTTTGCATGCAACTGACCTAGACTTTATCCCTGGCACCACACACAGTTCTTTGACTCCTGCCAGGAGCGATCCTTGAGTGCAAAGCCTGGAGTAAACAGCACTCTGAGTGTGGCCCCAAACACCATTAGATCACTAGATCACTAGATCATGAGACATCCCTTTGTTCATCGATTTCCTCGAGTGGGCGCCAGTAACATTTCCATTTGACCCTATCACGTGCCAGTGTAGTCCAATGGCATTTGGTTGTTTCAGGAATACGCCGAGCCTCAAACTGTTCATTCATGGTCTTGACGAAGAAGTCTGACCATCTTGTAGGTGGGTGGCCACATGATCCTTTAATGTCCCGTGGGATCCAGTCGCTAATGGCTCTAAATTGCATTTGAATAAAATACATTTGAATCACAAATCCCTAGACTGCTGTACCCTTTGTGGAAGTTATGAAGTTATTATCAGGGTGAATTCATCTGTTCACAGAACTTGGGTAATAAAAGAAAACAAATTATTTTTTATTAACTAGTAGCATTTAATTTTTTCCATGAACAGTGAGGTTAGAAATTCTATTTGCATTGAGGAGTAATTTAATATGGATTAAAAACTTCTTTGGTATTTTTTTATAGTACAAACCATATGAAAAGAAAATCTAATAAACTAGCCATTAGTTATGTAGAAGGACTTGTAACATAGAGATTATTATTCTTAAATTGTGCCTAAAAGCATAAATTTTCCACATTTGGGAATAGTCATTATGAGTACATTTGTGCTTATAACTTAAAAAATTAGAAGCTACGATGTCATAGCAACTGATATGTTACCAGTCGAAGTCACTAGCTTATACATTATTAACTAGTTAGAAGGGCAGTGTGAAAGACAGATTACATAAAAATTTATCCCATTTTAAAATATACTGTGGCCAGAGCAGTAGTGTACAGCAAGCAGGGTGCTTGCCTTATATGTGGCTCACTCAGGTTCAATCTCTGGCACCCTATAAGGTTCCCCAAGATAACCATGAGTGATCCCTAAGCACAGAGCCAGGAGTAATCCCTGAGCAATGCTTGGTGTGGCCCAAAATACGCAGCCATATTTTCATATGTTATAAAATGCAAAACATTAAATTCAATATATTCAACAATCTGAACAATTGACAATTTGGATATAGTGATAACTAAACTGCTGCCTGAAGTAATCTTCAACATTATAATGTACATTTGTTGAATCAATGAATGTTCCAAAATGACAGATATTAAATTAATATCATGGCATTTGATTAATTCTAAAATTAAGATTACATGTGTATTTACATATAAAATGCTTTAAATTAAATACACCATCAAACACATTGGTTGTCCTTATATACATTTAAATTCTTGTTGTAGAGAAAAGAAGTTCTCTGTCTACAAGCACACAAAAATGAGAGTTTTTCCCCAATAGTAAGAAGTCATGGAGCTATTTCTCTATTTTTATATAGTATGATTGCTCTTCTGTTTTATACATATCTGGCAAGGGAAGAGTCTTACTTATAGGAGTCAACTACACCCAAAGGAATAAACCTGGTGTAAGTGATCAAAGTATTCCATTTGCAAAGTATCCCACTTGTTTTTTTGATGTATTCTCAAAAAGCATACTTATAAGACTAAGGAAAACAATCGTCATAAAGAGAGAACTAGAAAATACAGCCTAAAGCACAGTGAAAGACGTCAGGGGTATAAATATTTCTGGAGAAAAGAAATCATATTAGGAAAATAATTATCTCCAGATGTTTGAGAAATCATGGAATTGGAAGATTTATTTGATGTGATCTGAGAGGCCAGGGTTAGGTCCACTGAAAAGTTATAAGGAGGAAATTTTGATTCAATTGTAGAACAATAAAATGATTACTTCAGGCCAAATGTATGAGTGCTTTAAGAGATCAGAAGTTTTCTATGATTGTAAGATTTTTAACAAAGGCAAGTATCATTTGTGTTAATTGTTAGGCTACCATAGTTAAGTACCAACAACTGAAACTCTGAGAAATTGCTTCAAAGAATAAATAATATGATCACACACAAAGAAATTATAACATAAAATATTTAATAAGTCTACAATAAAATAATTTAAATAACAGAACTGAATTTTCTTACGGTTAGAGAAGCTAAGATCAGAATTGATATGTTAAGACTTTTAACCTTGTTTTGCAGATGGGTAGTTTTTTCTTCTGATTGCCCATACTTTTTCTCTATGTGGACATTCCTGGTGTCCTTCTGTATGTGTGACAGATTAGGGTACACTCCAGTGTTCTTGTTTTAACTTGATAACATCATAAAGGCCTATCTTCAAACAGTCATGTTTTGGGAAATGAAAGTTAGGGCTTCAACAATTTATGGCAGAATGTTAGGAAGGTGGGAGACACAATTTAACTCATAGCATCATCCTTTCCCAGATGCAAAGTAAATAAACATCTCCAGGGTTAATGATAAGAAAAAGAATTATCTTGATATTTATTAGCGAGAATATACCTTCTAGTTTTTAGTGCAAAACTTGGAGCATATCAACACATTTCATGTACAAAGATATGACTATCTGAAACTCCTTTTTAAGAAAATAATTTGACAATTATGGTGAACTGCTTCACTTTTATCCTAGGTAAACAGCATAGTGATATGCAAAACAGTGTGATAAATTGCTACTTGTTTTATAGAAAGAGTATTGATATAAATAACTTCAGTGTTATTTACAAATTACAACTTCTAGTGAAGTGGCAGAATAGACATCAGAAAGCAATGATCCCACTAACTCACAAATAATAACCAACTACAAATCATAGAAAAATCTCAGCAGCTTACAGACAGATAAGATAGAGACATGTGTGCCCAAATATCTGAAAGAGCATGACTAATGACTGTGGAGGCTAAAATGAGAAGAATGGGGATCAGCCTGAGAGGCAGTTGAAGCATGGTTCATGTGAGACACCATTGCTATTGGCAAAACTGACACTGTTGGAAGAGGTCAGTGTCTATGGACTGGTTAAAGTCAACCATTGATATTGGCAGATCTGATGCTGCTGGGAGAAGCCAGTGACTATGGATTAGTTAATCCATATATCAGTCAACTTCCAAATGGGATGTAGCACTGAGCTTCAGGAAGAAATTGAGCTTCAGGTGGGAAAAGGAGTACAGGGTCTAAAGCTAGCAACAGCTAGACCAGCTGAATCACTTCTACGCCTCCAGGGAATTAAATATGTCTGACATCTGATGATGTGCAAGAGGCAAAGAATTGTAACACAGTTTGGATGGACAGGGTCAGCAGTGGCTGGGGAGACATAAGGGCAGTACGGACTCTTCCTCTGGGCAATTCACTTTCTATCCCCCCACTATGAACTTTGAGATCAATGGAAATTTTGATCTTTCCACTATTTCCCCTTCCCACCATAATGTTGAAATTACGCATATAAACAAAGCATAATTCCTACATTAAAGCCATAGTACCACCTGCAGAAAAACAAAAGAAGCTAAGAGAGATGTGTAAGCAGAAAATTTTAGTAGAAAACCATTGTGAACATAAAATCAAATTTCTCAAAGGAAATGAGAAATCTCCAGATGTAAGACACAGAATTGAGGATGTAACAAAGAACTTAGATGAGTCATCATAATAAAATAAAACTTATGAAAGTTAAAGAATCTCATTGAACACAGAGATGTGCAAGATATCAAAGAATAGCTACAAGCACAAAGAATTTACAATTCTACATATGAAATCCTACACTTTTATACACAACAATAAACTAGAAGAAAAAGAAAGAACACACTTACAATCATATTAAAAAGAATTAAGTACATAAGAATGAAGATAACAAAGAGTGTGAGTGACTTGTACTTCAAAAAAATATCACTGCTAAAACAATTAGAAGGTGATTTAAAGAGTTGGTAAAGATATTTCATGCTTGTGTATCGGAAGAATTGACATTGTTAAAATGACCATCCTACCAAAATCATTATGCAGATTCAGTCCAACTCCCATAAAAATCCCAATGCCATTATCCAAAGAAATGCAACAGATAATATTTAAAATGAAAATATATATATTCAAAGCAATCCTGAAACAAGAATGTATGAAGTCATATAATTCGAAGCATAATTTCAAATTATTCTATCAAGCTATTGATTTGTATGATATCAGAATTAAAACAATCTGTTTTGGAATCAAGGTAGAAATACTGATCAAGGACATAACAGTGAGAGTTCAGAAATAAATCTCCACAGTCAATGTACAATGAAGAAGCCAAAGAAATAAAATTGAGAATAGAAAGTCTCTGCTAAAAAACCTGAAAAGCTATTCAGGTTAGTGCAAAAGAATGAATCACTGTCTCATACCACGCAAAAAAGACAATGCACAAAGGTTTGAAATATTCGGATATTAGACTGTAAACATAAGATACACAGAGAAAACAAAGGTAAATACTTCATTATATTGGCCTCTGGAATGTGTTCTGTGAGAGGTCAAAAACAGCTCAGTGATGCAGCATTTGCTTTGCATGGGAAGACTTGGTTAGAACCCTGGCATCACAGCAAGGAAACAAAACAGAAGAATGAGATATAGTCTAGGACTCTACTCCAATAGGTAGTGAAACAAACAAACAAACAAAAAACCAAAAAAACTAAATAAAACCCAACATTTAAAAGCTTCTGCACAATCTTGGGACTTTGGTGGAGAGGAAGGTGCAATATCAAAACCAAAAACATTAATTCTAACTGTGTTACCTAAAGAAAGAGCTAAAGAAACTTATTAAAATAGCAATGACAATAAAAATCCCACGAAGTGTGTGTGTGTGTGGGGAGCACACTGAGTCTTTGACAAAGGACAAATGGCACTGGTGGAGGGAAGTGGACACTAGCGAAGGGATCAGTGTTTTAGTGCCGTGTGCCTGAAGTCTAATGGTGAATAACTTTGTCATTTCACAGTGACTAAAATAAATTTTTTTAAAAATCTAAGATACATAAGACACTGGTAAAGGGGGTGCTGGAGTACTGGCGGAGGGTGTGTTGTTGGAATGTCATTTCTGCCTGAAGCTCAGTGCTACATTCCCATTTGAAAGTTAACTGATGTATGGACTAACTAGTCCATAGTTACAATATTGCCATCAATATTGTAAATCATGGTGCCTAAAGTCAAATTTAAAAACAACTTTTTAATTAATATTTTATTATACCACCATAAGATACCAATTTCAAAGATGTTCATGTTTGGGTTTCGCCATACAGTGTTCCAGCACCCATCCCTCCACCAGTGCCCATTTCCTACCACCAATGTCCCAATGTCCACTTCCCTCCTCCCTCCCATAGCCTGACTCTATGACAGATTCTTTATCTCTTCTCTTTCTCTTTCACTCTCTCTCTTTCTCTTTCTCTCTACATTCTCTTATACATTGTGGGTGCAAACATACATTTAGAGGTTATCGTATCTTTTTGCTATATTCAATGCTCAGTTCTAGGCTGGTATTATCATTTTGACAATTATTAGCACACTGTTCCCTTCTCTGTCTTACCTAACCTCTGACTCCCACATGCTTGTGGTAGATTCCACCTGTTGACAAGACCTCCTGATCCATGTTTTGCCTGACGTTGGATATTGGTATCAGACTATATACATATATATGTATATCACGCAAATATATATATTTATATATATCATGCAAATAAATGCAGTCATTCTCTATCTGTCTGTTTCCTTCTGGCTAATTTCACTCTACATGATCCTCTCCATGTCCATCCATTTTTAGGCAAATTTCATAACTTCATTTTTCCTAACAGTTGCATAGATGCCTCCCTAAGAACAAAAAGTAATTAAAAGATACTTTACTAGTTAATGCTACAAAACTCCCTAGTACTCTGAAGAAAGGTATATACTGCTGTTAAACACAGTCTAGCAGGGTGAAATTATTCTAATCCTTCAATCAGAAAATGACAGAGCAATGAAAACAATAGACAATATTGTTGTTAGAAGCAGTGGGCCAAAATTCTTGTAAAGTTTTGCTTAATGTAACAACACATGAAGAGAAATGCCACTCTGTGTCTCTTAACTGGTGCATTTAGACCGTTGACATTGAGAGAGATTATTGTCATGGGATTTTGTGCCATCTTTCTGTATAGGTTGGTTGTTCTTTTGGGTTATGTCTCGTCTTATAGTAGATCTTTCAGTCCTTCTTTTAAGGTTGGTTTTGATTTTACAAAGGTCCTAAGCTGTTGTTTATCCAACAAGTTGTATATCTGTCCTTCAAATATGAGTGAGAGTTTAGCTGGATAAAGAATTCTTGCTGAGGCATTCATTTCATTAAGTTTTTTTACTATATCCCACCACTGCCTTCAGGCTTGGAGGGTGTCTTCTGAGAAGTCTGCTGAAAGTCGAATGGATGCTCCTTTGTATACAATTTCCTTCTTTGATCTTGCTGCCTGAAGAATTATGTCTCTGTCTATGGCATCCATTACTTTGACTAGGATGTGTCTTGGGGTCTTTCTATTGGGGTTTCTTCTTGCTGGTACACGTCGGGCTTCTTGGATCTGGATGCCTTCATCCTTTAACTCAGGGAACTTTTTTAGCCAGGACGTTTTTAACTGTTTTAATTTCCTTGGGGTTACTTTCCTGTCCCTCTGGGATGCCGATGATTCTTATGTTGTTCCACCTGGCTTCATCCCATTGTTCTCTGTTCTGTTGCTGATCCATTTTCCGGTCTTTTTTCCATCTTATGTAGTTCTCTGAGTGCTTTCTGCAGCTCATCTTCAGTCTCACTGATTCTCTCTTCCGCTGCTGTCATCCTACTGTTGAGAACCACTATTGTTTTTCATCTACTGAGTTTTTAAGCGATGATATTTCTATTTGCATGGTTCTCATTTCTGCTCTCATTTCCTCCCGTAATTTATTGACTGCCCTTTCAACTGCTTCGTTTATGTTCTTCTGTATTTTATTGGACATCTGCTCTATTTTTTTTCGTTGAGCTCCTTAAACATCCTACCAATTTTTTCTCTAATTTCATTGTCAGAGAGATATTGCACATCTGTATTCTTTTTTGAGTCTTCATGGTCGATTCCTTCATCTGTTCTTCGAGCTGGGGATCTGTGTTGTTTCCCCATGGTGTTGCGGTGTTCAGGGATAGATTCCTCTAGTGTACTGTTTCTTTTTTTCTTGAGGGTATTACCTTCCCTTGGTGTTGAATTTCCTAGTTTTGTATTAATAAGCGGCCACGTGAGTGGTCGTCTGCCCAGCCAGACCGCACACCACAGGGAGAATACCTGAGGCGGAGACAGGCCCTGTGACAGTTCAAAATGTCCGTTTACTTCCGCTTCCGCTTGGACTTCTGGGGGTTGTAGTTCCACCTTCTGCCAAGACCTGGGGCTCTACCACGGCCCCGGCACCCACCCAGCCAGCCACACACCCCACGGAGAATACCTGAGGCGGAGACCCACATGAAGAGAAATGTTCACCATAAACTAGTGGGATTAATCTCAATTATACAAGAATGTTGCAACATACTCAAAGAAAAATGGAAAGGGGAAGGATAGAGGAAAAACATATAGGATTCTCTTTTGTTTCTACTGGAGGGCTGGCCAGGAATTTGAAGTGGGTGCAGTGAGTCATATATATATATATATATATATATATATATATATATATATATATATACACACACACATATATATATATATATGATCCCATCTGATCCTTTCAGTGACTCTGAACATTATATATGGATTTTATCCTCCTTGAGAGATGAAAACTGTCATGGATAGATGAAAAAGTGACACCATTTGGGAGATTTTATATATATATTATATTTACATATTTATATACTTATATATATTATATATATATGTAGAGAGAAAACTACATACCTTAAATCCTAGTAATATAAGCCAATGATAAACTTACAAGAAACAAATTTAAATTATTATTTAACTCCATCCACTCCAGACCCACAGCTGCACTGCTCAGCCCCACATGGAAGCAACCTATTGCTTCAACTGAAGCAGACCTTCTGGTAAGGTGCTCGGTCAGCCCCTGGCAGAGTGCAACATTGCTCCAAGGGTTCGCTCACATGTGCAGGGGAGGGACCACGCTGGCCGGACTTGGATTGGAGATATGGGCTCCACTCTTTCCTCCACCTCCATGCTAGCTACCCCAGAAGAGAGACCCATTCACACTAGACCCACAGCTCAGTTGGCACACAGCCATGCAATATTCTTAGATAATACTGATTTTAGGATAAGGTCCTTCCCAGAATCTTTCAGATTTATACACTGTGTACAGTTCTAGACAGGTTCTAACTGATACCCGTCATCCCAGTAAGCCTACCAAGAAACCAGAGCAACCCACACATCATGCGGTCAGTCATTCTCAACATCCAGACTCCATAGTTCCTCAGAGCACCATCCAAGAGAAAACCTGATTTTTCCCCTTTAAGTTTCATCAGTAAATGCTCAAGATGAGAGCCTTCTACTGAGAGCATACCACCTACATGGCAGAGCCTGGCAAGCTCCCTGTGTTTTCTTTGTTATGTCAAACACTAGTAACAATTATGGACCTCAATTCCATGACCTGAAGAATGGTATGAGGCTCTTCCTGTCCCTGGAGCAAGCAGATGCCCTTTGCCTACACTTGCTTGGGACAGGACATATGGAGATGTTGCTGGTGCCCGCCTGAGCAAATCAGTGAACAACGGAAGACAGTGATACAGTGATAAAGTGATTTAACTCCATGCAATTACACAAAATTGATATTTTAAAACAAATAAAAATATTTTTCATTCTCCCACCCATACCAATAAAAGTTTCATTTGTCTTATTCTTACCTTTAAGTATGCTTAATGCACTGAAAATACAATTAGTGATAGCACTGAGTAGAGATGAATTCAAGACCATGTATAAGGGAAGCAATTATTGGAATTGAGAGTGATTTGAATGGGATGGGAGGGGAGAAAGAATGCATAGGAATGGATGTGAAGTCTTATATCTGGATAACATGGGCAAGTTGGAATGATACTAAATGTTTACACAATCAACAAACATTTATCAAAGGATACCAGAACTTAATAAAAAATTTGGTCATATGGTTTGTGATTTAAGCATCATCATGTTTTAATATAAGCAAAACTGCTCCCCAAGTTTCAACATAGGAAAGTGACTACAGTTCACAGTTAGAGATAGCCATAAAATGTTTTTTTGAGTATATTTAAAAGCGCATCTTCCACTTTTGGTAGAAGGTTTCATCTTGCAGTTTCTTTCCTAATATTGTGGATGTATTTAGCAGCAACTAAATACTTACAATCCAGCATTTAAAATCTTATAAACATTATCATCAGTGACTATTATCTATTTTGTTCTTTGAGAATAAAATTCCCCAAACGGTGTCACGTTATCATCAAACAGTGACAGTTTTCATCTCTGAAAGAAAGATAAGATCCACACCTAATGTTCAGAGCCCCTGAAAGGATCAGAAGGGATCATGTGAGCTCTTTGTAGCATCAAAGTCACACCAATTTTGCCAGTAAATTCTCTAAGTGACATCATGGAAACAAAGTGAATGGATAAATATGAATGACAGCTCTTTATATTGGAACATCTTTTATTGTAGAGAAATATGAATAAGGGGAGAGAAGGGCAAAAGAATAAAATATTTGCAAAGATTTCATTTTCATTATTTTTTGAAAATATTTCTAAATAGGCACCACACTTACAGAAGTCAGTGGTTGGGGTTACTGTTAGGGAGCTTGAAGTCACTAGTGGTGGTTCTTGCTGGGGCCAACCATGGTCTGGAACCACTACAGACATACTCAGCAGTGCTCAGCCAGGGTGAGTAGGCATTGCTGGAGATCAACCATGAGGTTTTAAGTATGTGGTTTCTATGACTTCGGAATTAAATTTTATTTCATATTGATAGAAACCATAAATTAGATCCTGCTGATTTGTATAACTGAAACAACAGTTTATAATCTTCTAGGTAAAGCAAACTGATTCAGAAAATAATTGCTTAAAAAGTTTTAAGTCCAGATATAAATATATAGCTTAATTATTAACATACCTAGTCAGTTATTAAATTATTTTTATAATCACTTACTACCCACTTATAAAGATACATCTCAAACACTGTTCTAGTCAGTTTAAATACAGAAGAAAAATGAATAGCTCAGAAGTGCCAAACTATACACTGCTGCTACATACTAAGTTGGATAATGGCAAAGTAATGAATTTTGATTAACCTTATTTATATATTTAAATTTTATGATACCACCATAAGATATACAATGACAAAGCTGCTCATGATTGAGTTTGCCATACAGTGTTCCAGCACCCATCCCTCCACCAGTATTCATTTCCCGACACCAATGTCCCTGGATTCCCTCCCTCTCCTCCAGCCTACCTCTATGGCGGACACTTTTCCTCTTCTCTCTCTCTTTCTCTTTCTTTCTCGCTCTCTCCTTCTCCCTCACCCTCTTTCTCCCTTCGCTTACACATTGTGGCTTGCAATACATACATTTAGGGGTTATCATGTATATCCCTTTACCTACATTCAAAGCTCAGTTCTAGGCTGACATTACCATTTCCTGCAAATATTAGCACACTGTACTGGTCCCTTCTGTATCTTATCTAACCTCTGACTCCCACACACTTGTGGTAAATTCCAACCACTGACAATTCCTCCGGATCCATGTTTTGCCTGGCCTTGAATATTAGTATAACACTTTTATTTGATTAAACTTTATTATTCATGATTTGTTATCAAATCATTTTTGCAGTAATCTGAAAACTCTATTTAAAAGGAAATAATTGCGACGTTTATGTTTCCACCAAAAATAAAGTATCATGAATGGGATCAGAAAGATGGTACTGTGGGTAAATCACTTGCCTTGCATGTGATCCACCAAGGTTTGACTCTGACACCACATACAGTCACATGAACACCACCAGGAGTGATCTCTAAGCACAGATCCAGGAGTAAGCCCTGAGCACCATCAGGTATGCCCAGCTAAATCACAACAGAAGTGAAAATTTCATAGGCTTGAAAGATAACTCAAAGGTTCTGCATACAGAAGGCTCAGTTTCTATCCCTGGCATTGCATGGTCCCATGACTAGCTCCAGGAGTGATGCTGGAGCACTGATCTAGAAGTAGGCACTGAGCATTGTTGCACATGGCTCCAAATATAAGAAACTAATTTTTTAAACCCAAATTTTCAAATAAACCCATTGTCACATAAAAGCAAAGAAACATTTGTAATAGTGATTCATTTTCTACAGTAGTTTGACACATATGTACTATATAAAAATACTATGTACACTAAAAACTACTATAAGGGGAATCATCTTAGAAAAAATCTTAGAAATTATATTTTTTAAGATTGGCTTTATCTATTCCAGATTTTACTTGATCATGACTTAACCATTCATTTAATTGACATAAAAATAAAACCACAATATTGTTACCTGAAAGGAAACGTCAAGGAAACCCACACTCAAGTCAACTCTAGGGATTGGAGAGATAAAACAGTGGGTAAAGCACTTATTTTGCATTTGGCTAACCAAAGTTCAACAAACAGCATCCCATATGGTGCCCTAAGCACTGCCAGGAGTGATTCCTGAGTTCAGAGTCAGGAGCATTTCCAGGTGTGCCTCCCAAACCCAAATAGAAAAAAAACAAAACTATAGGCCTAGTTCTGGGTGGACTGCTTAAAAAGTAATTAAGGTAGGAAGTTATTTTATATTTAAAGGACATTTTAATTGTTGTTTATTTATTTACATGGCCCATGATGGTTTCATGTATTCATAATTCCAACACCATCACCCATCACTTCTCTCCCTCTTCCGAAGTCTCTGGAGCCCCTTCCTTCCACCATCAACCCCCAAACTCAGTTCTGTGGATCAACTCTCCCATTCTCTTGCCTTGGTTTCTGTGTTACTACCATACTCTTATCTCAACATAAAAGTCACACATAACAGAGGTCATTCTGTATCTCTCGCTTTCTTTCTGACTGACTTTACTCAGCTTAACATCCTCTAGCATATTATTTTGTCACAGAAAATTGCATTATTTTATTCTGCATTAGAGCTACATTACTGTCACTGTATCACTGTCTTCCCATTGTTCATTGATTTGCTCCAGTGGGCACTAGTAACATCTCCATAAGTCCTGTCACAAGCAAATGTAACCCAAGTGCATCTGCTTGTTCCAGGGACAGTAAGAGCCCCCAAACCATTCCTCAGGTCATGGAATTGAGGACCATAATTGTTACTAGTTTTTGGCATAACAAGAGCTAAATAGTATTTTATTATGGGTATATGTCACAACTTCTTCATTCATGTGTAGTTGGGTATTTATATTGTTTTCAGATCTTAGCTATTTTACTAAACACTACAATGAACATAATTGTGCATATATTCTTTCGCATGAATGTTTCTGTGCTTCAGGGTGTATGCCAGGAAGTAGTATAGCTGAGTCACATAGGAGTTCTGGTCCTCTCTTTTTCTTCTGAGTAGGGAAATATAGCCCAGGTCGTCAATGACCCACCCTGCAGCAGTCTTTTTTCAAGTCAAGCCCAGGTATGCTGATTCAGAGACTCACACACACAGGACAGAGTTACTACTAGCTCTGCCTGTGCCCAGCTGATCACGAGGCGCCCAGAGGGGTGGCAGGTTCTAGCCCTGGCCCACCACCCCAGCAGAGCCTCGCAAGAAACCAGAGGAAGCCCCACACCATGAGGGTCTCTATTTTCCACATCCAGACTCCCTCTCCTCAGAGCTCCACCCAGCAGAAGAGCTGATCACAGCCAGGCTGATGCAGATGCTTTGCGGCCACGCGTGGTTCATCAATAAATGCTCTAGTTTTTAGGTGACTAAAAGAGTATCCCACCCGCTCGGCAGAGCCTGGCAAGCTACCCATGTCGTATTTGACATGCCAAATACCAGTACCAATTATAGACCTCATTCACATGACTTGACGGAATGGTTTGAGTCTCTTTATGTTCCTGGAGTGGGCAGATGCCCTTGGGCTATCTCGCATGTGACAGGACATATTGAGATGTTACTGGTGCCTGCTCGAGCAAATAGATGATATACGGGAAGACAGTGATACAGTGATACAGGGAAATACAAAGCAAATAGCAATGCAGAGAGAGCTCTCTACATTGCTCTCCATTAAGGTTTATATTAACATTTCCACCAGCATAAATGATGGCTCCTCTCTAATGACAACCCTACAACACTGACTATTTCTAGGATTTTTGATATATGCAATTCTCACTGGTGTGAGGGGAATCCTCAATGTTATTTGATTTGCATTTCCCTACCCAGAAGTGACAATGAGTACCTTTCCATATGCCTACTGACCAACTATATGGCTTCCTTGGAGAGTGCTTGTTCATTTCCTTGACTTATTTTTTAATTAAATATTTTATTATGCCACCGTGAGATATACAATTACAATGTTGTTCATGTTTGGAGGTTTCGGTCACATAGTGTTCCAGCACCCGCCCTCCACCAGTGCCCATATCCCACCACCAATGTCCCCAATTCCCTACCCCCTCCCATAGCCTGCCTAAATGGCAGGTTCTTTATCTCTTTTCTTTCTCCCTCTCTCTCCCTTCCTTCTCCTACACATTGTGGGTTGCACTACATACACTTGGAAGCCATCATGTGCATTTTTTGCTGTATTTAATGCTCAGTTCTATGTTGGTATCAGCCCTTTCGACATTTATTCACACATGTTCCCTTCTCTGTCTTACCTAACCTCTGACTCCCTTACATTTGCGGTAATTTCCACTTTTGGTAAGACCACCTGATATATTTATGTCATGCAAATAAATGCAGTCATTCTATATCTCTCTCTTTCCTTCTGACTAATTTCACTCAACATGATCCTTTCCTTATCCACCCATTTATAGGCAAATTTCATAACTTCATTTTTCCTAACAGCTGCACAGTATTCCATTGACTTGACTTATTTTTGAATGGGGTTGTTGAAAGATTTTGTTGTTGAGCTTTCTGAGAGCTTTATAAATCCTGTATATTAGC
>JAJIBD010038699.1:0-49176 GCA_021461705.1 Cryptotis parvus
GGCAGACAGGAGATAGGTTTTAAGGCTCACACCCCCCAGGGCCTGACCGTGGACCCTGGATGGTGGATGGTCTGACATAGGAAGAACAAAGTGTGCACCCAAGATCTTCGATAATGAAGTAGGCTGGGACAGGTCCCCTTCCCCCAGGACTTCACATCTGTACAACATAATGATCACTGTAGTTTGTAACAAACTGGGAGGTTGATGGGAATTAGGAACCATAATGTCACATTAGAAATCACTGCTGAAGCCGGATGGGACTTGCTCCACCACGCTAGCCACCATTTTCATTGTCCAGACGCTGGGAGAATGTCCCTACTCCACCAGAGGACCAGCAAAGCCAGCTCGAGTCTTCCGAGGCGGCTCCAAGAGGCGGGAAGCACTAGGAAGCCAGACGGAGGTGCGGTCACCCCTTCCCTCCACCGGACTAGCCTGGTTTCGCCCAGGAGCTGACGGGCCCGGTATCCAGATCTTCCAGATGGCTCAGGCGGAGCCTGGCTCGCGCCGGCCTCAGCTGACTATGGAACCCCGAGGAGGGCAGATGGGCTTTTGGAGTGGCCCGTCGCTCCGGAGGGTTCCCGAAGCAGCCAGATGGGACTCGCCCACCACGCTAGCCACCATATTCACTGTCCAGACGCTGGGAGAATGTCCCACGACCCAGAGGACCAGTAAAGCCGGCTCGAGCCCAAGTAGGCGGCTCCAAGAGGCGGGAAGCACTGGGAAGTCAAGCCAGACGGAGGCGCTGTCACCCCTTCCTCCATCGTGACTCAGCCCCGCTTCCCCCCAGGAGCCGCTTGACGGGCCCGCATCCAGAGGTCTTGCAGACGGCTCGGAGGCGGAGCTGGCTCGCGCCAGGCCTCAGCTGACTTATGGAACCCCGAGGAGGCAGATGGGCTTTGGGAGTGGGCCCGCCTCCGGAGGGTCCCCGGAAGCAGCCGGATGGGACCTCGCCCACCACGCTAGCCACCATTTTCACTGTCCAGACGCTGGGAGAATGTCCCCTGACCAGAGGACCAGGAAGCCGGTTCGAGCCCAAGTAGGCGGCTCCAAGAGGCGGGAAGCACTGGGAAGTCGCCAGACGGAGGCGCGGGGTCACCCCCTTCCCCTCCATCGTGATTCAGCCCCGCTTCCCGCCCAGGAGCCGCTGACGGCCCGGCATCCAGAGTCTTGTAGACGGCTCGAGGCGGGAGCTGGCTCGCGCCAGCCTCAGCTGACTATGGAACCCCGAGGAGGGCAGATGGGCTTTGGGAGGGCCCGCCTCCGGAGGGTCCCCGAAGCAGCCGGAGGGGACTCGCCCACCACGCTTAGCCACCATTTTCACTGTCCAGACGCTGGGAGAATGTCCTACCCTCAGAGTGACCAGCAAAAGCCGGCCCGAGCCCAAGTAGGCGGCTCCAAGAGGCGGGAAGCACTGGGAAGCCGCCAGACGGAGGCGCGGTCACCCCTTTCCCTCCATCGTGACTAGCCCGGTTTCCTCGCCCAGGAGCCGCTGACGGGCCCGGCATCCAGAGTCTTGCAGACAGCTCGGAGGCGGGAGCCGGCTCGCGCCGGGCCTCAGCTGACTATGGAACCCCGAGGAGGGCAGATGGGCTTTGGGAGGGGCCCGCCGCTCCGGGAGGGTCCCGAAGCAGCCGGATGGGACCCCGCCCACCACGCTAGCCACCATTTTCACTGTCCAGACGCTGGGAAAATGTCCCCCACCAGAGGACCAGCAAAGCCGGTTCGAGCCCAAGTAGGCGGCTCCAAGAGGCGGGAAGCACTGGGAAGTCGCCAGACGGAGGCGCCGGTCACCCCTTCCCCTCCATCGTGACTCAGCCCGGTTTCCCGCCCAGGAGCCGCTTGACGGCCCGGCATCCAGAGTCTTGCAGACGGCTCGGAGGCGGGAGCCGGCTCGCGCCGGGCCTCAGCTGACTATGGAACCCCGAGGAGGGCAGATGGGCTTTGGGAGTGGGCCCATCGCCTCCGGAGGGTCCCAGAAGCAGCCGGATGGGACTTGCCCACCACGCTAGCCACCATTTTCATTGTCCAGACAGCTGGGAAAAATGTCCCACTACCAGAGGACCAGCAAAAGCCGGTTTGAGCCTGGTGCGCTGCCGCTATGTCGCTCGGGCCACTAGGGTGGTGAAACAATGATGTTTTTTGGTACACTGCATTCCGCGAACAGCAGGAGGGCTTGCTGAGAGGGAGATATACAGAGGAAGGAGATGACATATAGAGCCCCGCCTCGGGTGATTGGGATTCGAGGGGGAGGGAGACAGGACGCTGGTGATGGAGATGGGTTCGTGGAGGGGTGCATCTTGGAACCCTGTGGAGCCAGGACTCCACATGAGCATCCTTCAATTAAAAAAAAGGAGAAAAGGTGGAATAAATAAATAAATAAATAAATATCTGCAGGGCTAGCCACAATGTGTAAAAAAGAAGAGGGAGAGAGATGCAGAGATAGAGAGAAAGAGAGGAAGCAGGGCTACCTGCCATTGAGGCAGCCTGGGGTGAGTGGAGGGGGGTGGAGTACATTGGTGGTGGAAATGGGGTACTGGTGGAGGGATGGGTGCTGGAATACTGTATTACCAAGAACCAATTGCACCTTGTGATTGTATGTCTCACGGTGGTATAATAAAGAATAAAAAATTAAAAAAAAAAAAAAAAAGAAATATTAACTACTGTAGGGTATGCATAGATTTTGTTTTCAAAGGATATACAATGTAGAAATAAAAAGCTCTAAATAAGTTAGTTGGGTACTGTGTTGAATCTATAGACCTAGCTTTATATTTGATTTCGTGATTGCTTCAGTGTTCTCTTAGTCTCAATAATTACTATAGACCTCATTCCCATGACCTGATGGAATGGTTTGAGGCTCTTTATGTTCCTGGAGTGGGATGATGCCTCGGCTATCTCGCATGTGACAGGACATACTGAGATGTTACTGGTGCCCGCTCAAGTAAATCGATGATATATGGAAGACGGTGATACAGTGATTTATGGTGCCACATTCACTGTACCACTGAGGTATATTCCTAGACCTTAGTACCTCAGTATTACTAATTTTTAGTTTATTTTTCTGCAAAGAAATGGAATTTATCAGATCTGAAATTATGTCTTTTTTTATATATTGAGAAAGGAGTTTGTTCTTTTGTTTTGTCTTGTGCTTTGAATTTGACTATACCTGGCAGTTCATAGGGGTCACTCATGTTCGTGCTTTTAAAGCCATATGTACTGGGAGCCAGCCTAGACTGGTCATGTGCAAGCTAGTGACTTATCTCCTGTACTGTTTCTCCAGCCCAATATGCTTGATCTTCTGCAGAGTAGTACATTGTCTGATAATATATACAAGTGGTGGACTTACCTGAGATACCAGATAATATTTGGGATAGACTTCTTTCACTGAAATAGTGCCTCGAATTCCTAAACTAACAAACTGTTAAAAAAAATGTTATCCTAAAAACATAAAAACTTGTTGGTAGATAGTTCCTAATCTTCTGTTTGGGCAGGAGAGACAGTAAGGGAAAGTACTTCCTGCTTGCATCTGATCAGGGTTTAATTCCAGGCACCACATAGGATCTCCTGAGCCCCAACAGGAATGGTCCCTGAGTTTAGAGCCAGGAGTAAACCTTGAGCATCACCAAATGTGGCCCCAAAGCAAACAAAACACAAAAAAATTCTACCTTAAGAAATATGTTTGTTTGAGATAGTTAATTAACTATCTAACTATAGTTAGATAATTGTTAGAGATTTCATTCCTTTGCCCACTTACCTTTGAAAACAAATCTGATGCTGTTGTTGAGTCACCTTGAATTTTTCTTCAGTTAGTGAAAGAAAAAATCGAATATTTAACATGATATCGACATGGAGGGCCAAGACCTTCTTTCGCCTCCTCTCTTTAGGCAGTAGCTGTTACATTATTAGAGGAGTGGGTTGCTATCTTAGGCATGCGTAAGCTGAGATGTGACTGGCAGTTTATCAGCCTCACTTTACTGCCAGAACAGATCATAGCCTCAAAACCTATATAATATTTTATAATAGTATGTTTTCACTATCCAATCATAATGTCCTGAAGATTGCTAAACCCTTTCTTATAAGGTGATCTTAGGTGGGTCTGAGAGTTCATAAACAAGACATGATTTTCCTACCATTTCTCCAAACTTGAAGTGGCAAGAGGGAATCGTATCCCCAGATTTAAAATTCCTCTTGATGGTTAGTGTGAGTTCTGTTATTTTATCCAAATTCAGCTCATTATCACCTTTCTTTGGTATATTGATATCAAGAATTTAAACCCAAAGTGGCTATGTGAATCCGCTACTGATATAATGATATTTTTTTCTTTTGTTAGACTCCAAAAAAATGGGATACATTGTTCTGGTAAATGGACTGTATTAAGGGATTCTGATTTCAACAATGACACCAGTTTGATTTAGTTAAGTAAGCTAGAAAGTGAGTGAGTTTTAAAATTACCTGTAACCATACCTTTCTCAACAATACTAACTTTCTCGGTAATTGACTTCCAGTTACTTAAAAGAAAGAAAAGAAAAATGCATTGAATTTAGAAGGATCTCATAGTAAATAAAATCTAAAACTTGCTGTGTGATTTTTCAACAACTTATTCAACCTCTCTAAACGTTGTTTCACTTTTTGGAATCTTGTTTTCTTCATTAATCAAATCCAGAAAGATTTGGGAATAATCTGCATTAAATTTTCAGTATTGTGCCTGGTACATTGTGAATGTACAGTAAGCAGTGGCTGGTATTTTGTTGTTGTTGCTGTTGTTGTTAGTTGTTGTCATTGTTGTTGTTTTATTTCTTTGGGGACTATACCTGGTAGTGTTAGCATATAGTCCTGACTTTTGTGCTTCAAGAATCAGTCCTGATAGGGCTCCAGGAACATATTGGTTGCCTGGAATCAAACCTACAATATACTGCATGCAAGGCCTGATGTTTATAAAATTTTGTTGGCTTTTGGAAAAGAATATTGACCAACAACTAATATTTTGTTTATTTTATATGGTTAAATTGTGAAAATCTGTTCTGGGAGTACCAAGAGCCATTTTGCGTGATAAGCAGTTTTTACCTCTTGAGGTAAACTTGGGCTTGAACACAGGTCTCTGAGGTAGCTACCATGGGCCATGGACTGGCCGTAGAACTTGACTCGTTTCTTGACACCAGACACTAATATAGCCTAAGGGCCAATGGCAGATTCTTTGGGATGTGAGTTTTTATGGATAGAAGGAAAACTGCTTTAGCAGAAACTCAGACTCTAGGAGCATCACTTCTCAACCAGGGTAATTTTTGTCTCCGAGAAGATATTTGTCTGGAGACATCTTCATAGAATGACATGCAGTGGGGCTGAGGGTACTTTATGCTATTGGCATATAAAATGTAGAGTTCAAAGATTCTCAACAATGCCCTGGACAATTGCCCACAGCAGCAAATTATCTGGCACCAATTTTAGTTAATGAGGAGATTGAGAACTTTCACTATCGTAGCCTAATTTAAATGGATTCACATGCTCACATCAGCTGACTTAGTGAATGATGATGTGTTGTAAAGTTGAACTGCAGACTTTTAACCACATACCCTTAGTGCTAAAGACTTGCACAAATTTAGGGATTCATCATAATGTGCTACATGTGGAAAGTATGAACTTAGAGCTGACTTACTATTGCACAGCAAATAAATGATAGGAACTATAAATATGTGTTTTAATGGTAGGCTTTGAAGTAACATAGGGCTAAGGACCAGGGACCTTGGCTCTCTACAGATGAAGAAATTAAGTAATACTTCACCTCTTCAACTGTAGAGGGACCCAAGGTCCCTGGTAGAGTTAGGATTATATATGTGTGTATGATGTATATATATGTATACATATATATACATCTATACATACATATATACATGTATACATATATACACACATATATATGTGTATGCAGATATATATGTGTGTATATATACATATATATATACACACACATATATGCCTAACTCCCCTTACCAGGGGACCTTTATATATATATATATACACATATATATATGTTTATATATATATATATATATTATATATATATATTATTATGGTAGAGTTGGGACTAGTGGTTTTTATATATATATATAAACCACTAGTCCCAACTCTACCATAAATATTGGGTCCCAGCTATGACAATTAAACTTATAAATATAACTATGCTAGTAGGTGGCAGGGAGTCTGTAGTAAGTGCAGCAATGATGAGGGCATGGGTTGGGGGATTGGAGATGGGAACATTGTATCCTTGAAAACTCATTGTAAATGACTGCAAATCATGGTGTCTAAATAAAAAATATTTAAAGGTAGACTTTGATCTTGTCGACTTAAGTGTGGGAGGTGAATTCCATTGTCCAAGCAATACTGTTCCTATAAATTATCATCAGGGTCAGTCTTGTGCTACTAAGTCATCGAGCTTCTTAGAGGATTTTGTATAACAAGTTTTAATTGGTATTTGCATTAATGATGTGGGTCAGAAACTATGGGAAGGGTGCAGCAAGCAATAAAAAATCTTGACTTGGAGCAGTGTCTGGTTCCATACGGCCCATGGTAGCTACCTCAGAGATCTGTGTTCTAGCAACTGCCATAGTAGAAATACCCACAGTTTCCCTTAATTCCGCGGAAACTATACAATACCCCTTACTACCTTTGATCTATTTTCATGTGACCTGAGCTAAATAGTTAAAGAGAGAAAAGAGAGGAAAAGAGAAAGAGCTAAGGGTATACAATAGGAATAGACTCTAAATAACTAGATATTTTTTCAATTCACAGAAAAAATAAATATTCATTATTAGGAAAATGTTATATTCACTTCTTAAACTCTGGAAACAAGGAAGTGATTGAAAATAACATGCACATTTTGGGGGTTTCCAGTCACACTTTTTGTGTACCTTTGGGGTAGATTATCAGCATGCTTTAATTGGTCACATATAGTCATGAGTCTTGGTATTCACTGCCTTCACTAAAGAAATGTTTTTAGTACACCTTCCAGCTGCCCGGCCATCCATCACTTCCCTTCATTGGAGATGGCACTCAAGGCTGTGTGGGTGGCTGTATCACTGCCTACATGTCTGCATGTAGGAATGGGGCCTGAAACATTTTAAACTTAGGAAATATTCTGATCAGACCTTTTGCAAGTTGTTTTTGGACAGTGATAACTATGGCATTACACTGGATTTGTAAAATGAGCTCTGACATTGCCAACCACAGATTCCAGATTTAACAGCGACCTGTTCAATGAGTGATCATGGTCCAGAAGCTTTCATTTTATTCTTTTGCAACTTGATTCTATTAATTATTGCTTTTAATTGGGGTTTCACTTGGCCATAGATAGACAATATTATTAAAAAAGGTAAAGCTTTGGTCAATGGGTGGAGTGATAAAAATAGTAATCAAGTTTGGGATCATTTATATCTTTAGCATTAGAGTAGCTAAGCAGTGGAGTTAGTTTCCTTTCAGCTGATAAAATTACATGTATATTTAGTGAATAAATTCTGCAGAAATAGCAAACTTTGCATGTCACTTGTAAATGATCTACTTTCTTTTCATTCAAAATTTTATGTAGTAATGTTAGTATATGTTTTTAAAGTCCTGGCTAAAGACTGTATTCCAGCTTTGCCTACCTTTTATATTCTTCTGGGCAGAGCATTAAACGGAAAGAAAGGGTTCTACCATATAGTACAAAGAAATTTCTCACCATTAATTTGTTTTTCTTAAACCAGTTTTATATGAATTCTTAAAGGCTTCTGGCAAGTAGATATTGATGTCAAGGAAAATTATAATCCTAGACTAGAAAAATCACCAGGGCCTCTAGGAGTCACTAAGCTGATTCCTTGTGTTTCCAAAGAATCAGGTGAATTGTCCAATTAACAGGTCCCTTTCGATGAAGACACTAGTATGAATCGACCTGTGTAAGAGACAGAATTTTTGCTAAATGCCTACAATTTTCTGGTTTTAATAGCTTCCCAAATAGTACCATGGTTCCAAACATTTTCTAATCCAAGAATTGGTTTATAACTTAAAGCTAAATACATAACATAGGTGGATTTTATGTTTTTGTCCTATTTGAAGTGCAGAGAATAAAATCCAGTTCCCTATCCAATTATATGAAATAACATGGTAGCAAAAATGGCTGAGGATTAGACTTGCTAAACCTTCAAAGTTAAAAATACCAGGTTCTGCCTTTTTAGATAATGGAACACTTTTTTCTAGCTGTTGAATTTTATTTTTTAAAGAATCACATGATCAGGTTTCTTCTCTTTTTAGATTGTTTCTTGGGCCCCAACTGGCATTGCTCAGGCTTGTCTCCCTGTCCTCGCTCCTGGCTCTGCTATTTTTTTATTTAGCTCAGTGAAACACTTCTTAATGTTTGTCTGGCATTTAAATCATCACCAGACCTTTTTCCTTTCCCTTTTGAAAATTGGGGTTTTTTGTTTGTTTGTTTTTTACTTTTGGTTAAAAAACAGTTTCTTGATACAAATTGTAGCATTTCAACCAAAGTAAAAGTTAAGATCTGATAAGCTTCTTCTTTCTTAATTGCAATTCCTTTGCTGTATTAGGCCACAGCAAGTGCTATCACAGATAACATTGCTGAGCAGTAGATGTGCCCTCTTTCTTGCCTGCTTTCAAATATCTCCTAGATGGAAACCATGCCTTTCTATCTAGAGTGCTGCCACATGACGGATACATTTATTTAAGTAATCATTAGAGTTATCTGTAGTTTCATAGAAGGCAGCTCTGGCTAGAGGTGATTTGGAGCAAGTTTCTTAAAGTAGATGACAGATATATTAAAGTAAGTCTGTTGTTTCCATGTGACATCACTTGGGTTCACTAAAATTTGAATACTGACAGTCCCTGATTGAGTGTGTCTAGGATTTAAGAGGCAATTTAGTATGGCTCCTAGCTGAGCTGAAGGTTACAGAGAATAGATTTTGAGATATTTCTTTACAGTGAGCTTTTATGGGGCACTCACTGTGTACCCAGTGCTGAGTGACTGAGGGCATATCGGGCACTTTACTAATGGCTCCTTTAACTGTGGAATTTTCTGGGTCCAGGATGAGTTTTGTTGTCCTTCTGCCTCCTCAGAGTGCACTTTTTAATCTAATTGCACAGATCATCAAACTTTTTTTCAATATCTTAAAAAAGAAAAACAAGATAGAGCTTTCTGAGTTGACTGGGCTCAGGGATTTCTAGAGAGAAAATTGGAGCAGGCAGAACAGCTTGTCTTTTGTGTGTTTCAATAGAACTGCTAAAGAGATCAAATGGGAGCCAGAGGAAAAAGACAGGTATAGAATGACTGCATTTATTTGCATGATATAAATTATATGATTATAAATTATTGCATAATATAAATAGTATGAAGCCATATCCAAGGTCAAGCAAAACATGGATCAGGTCTTGTCAAAGGTGGAATCTACCACAAACATGTGGGAGTCAGAGGTTAGGTAAGACAGAGAAGGGAACAGTGTGCTAATAATTGTCAAAAGTGTTAATACCAGCCTATAACTGAGCATTGAATACAGGTAAAAAGATACACATGATAACCTCTAATTGTATGTATTGTAATCCACAGTGTGTAAGAGAAGGAAGAAGGAAGAGAGACAGAGAGAGAGAGAGTGTGAGAGAGAAATAAAGAACCTGCCATAGAGGCAGGCTAGGGAGGGGGGGAGGAATTGGGGACATGGTGGTGGGAAATGGGCACTGGTGGAGGGATGGATGCTGGAAGACTGTAAGACTGAAACCCAAACATGAACTTCTTTGTAATTGTATGTTTCACGGTGGTATAATGAAATATAAAAATTATTTTTAAAACTTGTTTTCATGGGATTGAAGGATGTTGGTAGGAAGTAAGAATGACCTGGATTAAGCATTAATATATAAATATGCTTTGTGTTCACATAACTGCTGTTCTTACAGAAATCAAGCTACTGTTAAACAAATCGTCATAAGCAAAATGTGATACTCTATTCCTCTATTCTTTGAATAAAAGTATGTAAGAGCCCAGTTCATTAGTAAACGTATGAGATGAGAGCCTACTACTCAGAGTATACCATCTGCATGGCAGAGCCTGGCAAGCTACCATGTCATATTTAATATGCCAAAAACCAGTAACAATTATAGACCTCATTCCCATGACCTGAACAAATGGTCTGAGGCTCTTGTTCCTGGAGTGAGCATATGCCCTTGGGCTACACTAGCATGCCAGCCGACAGGACTAATGGAGATGTTACTGGTGTCCGCTTGAGCAAATTGATGAACAACAGGGAAGATAAGTGATACAAGTGATACAAATGATATATATACACACTATGATATATATAATATATATATATATATATATATATACATATAATGATACCAGTATCCAAGGTCAGGCAAAACATGAATCAGGAGGTCTTGTCAATAGGTGGAATCTACCACAAATGTGTGGGAGTCAGAAGTTAGGTAAGACAGAGAAGGGAACAGTGTACTAATAATTGTTGAACATGTTAATACCAGCCTAGAACTGAGCATGAATATAGGCAAAAAGATACACATGATAACCTCTAAATGTATGTATTGCAATCCACAATGTGTAAGAGAAGGAAAAGAGAGAGAGAGAGAGAGAGGAGAGAGAGAAAGAGAGTGAAGAGATAAGGAAACTGCCATAGAGGCAGGCTAGGGGAGGGAGGATTGGAGACATTGGTGGTGGGAAATGGGCACTGGTGGGGGGAAGGGTGCTGGAACACTTGTATGACCGAAACCCAGACATGAACATCTTTGTAATTGTATATCTCACTGTGGTAAAATAAAATATTAAAAAATATTTTTAAATAAAATAAATGAGAATAGAAACCACACACACAAAAAGAGATCAAATGGGAACTTAATAGATGTAACTTCTATCATTAGTAGCATATTTGGTGCAGATTCTCACAATCTTTACTTTGTATGTGTGCATGTGTTCGCAGATACCAGAGCTCAAACCCAGGGACTAATACTTGGAAAGAAAGTGCTCTGCTGCTGGGCATCATCCTCGGTCCCTCACAGCATTTTACTCTGAAACTTGATCAAACTGGGCTACAGAGTGAGCCCGATTTCACTGAGTAACTATGGAGAGGAACAGGGTGCAGAGCAGAGCCATGGCCTGTTTTGGCGTTGTCTTGGGGGTGGGTGGGTGATACATTTAAAGTCCTAGAAAAAGGTCCGCCTTTTTCAAGATTATTGTCAATTTTTCAGGAAAAAAAAGTTATTATATAGGATAGGTTGAAATGAGTCATATCTACAGGAACCAAGGAAATTATGAGTGAATATAGAAATGATATTATGGATGAATATAGCTTTTTTTAAGATATTATAATTTAGTAAATAAGGAAGTGACCACCTAAAGGTGTCGATTTGTGTTCATTTTTTTTACCTTATGTGAATTCTGCTTCTTTTTGTTTGTTTTGTTTTGTTTTATTCTGGAGCCATGCCCAGCTGTGCTCAGGGATTTTTCCTGACTCTCTGCTCAGGGATTACTCCTATCTCTATATAGGCTCATGGATTACTCCTGGCGGTATTTGGGTGACCATAAATAGTTCTAGTTCTAGGCATTGAACCTGGGTAGGCTGAATGCAAGGCAATTTGTCATTTTGCTGCTCCTCTGGTCCCGTGAATTGTGCTTTTAAATTACTTTTTACTCATTATGTTTACAGCATTATTTAAATATAACTTACATACTCTAAATTTTACTTACAAGTGTATATTAATGATTTCTACCATAACCCTAGTGTTGTGAAACCATCACTATAGTCTAACTTGGGTTCCGCTTGCTCCTTCATTCCTTGGCAATCACTTCCTTTCCTTATCACCACCCACCTCCAAATTTAAGTGACTACAGGTATGCTTATTTATTTATATTGATGGTGATGATGATGTTGATGATGATGATTATTGGATTTGAGTCACACTCAGCAGTGCTCAGGACTTCTGGTTTTGCACTCAGAGATCACTCCTGGCTGTGCTCATGGATTCATGAGCACAACAGAGTGGGTTGGATGTATGCAACATAGTGCTGTACTATTTCTCCAGTCCCTTACTTATTTAGCACAAGTGGCCATTTGTGTATGAATTCTTTCATTTAGAATAATGTCTTTAAGGTTTAGGCCATGTAGCAGCATATGTTAAGTACTCCATTTCTTTTTATGATTGAATAATATTCCCTCACAAATATTATTCACATATTCACGAATATGTCACATTCATCCATTTATCATTGATGAACTTTTGAATTGTTTCTACTTTGAGACAATTATAAATAATGCCATTGTAAACACTTGTGAACTAGTTTTTGAGGGGACATGTTTTCGTTTCTCTTGGGAATGGACCTAAGAGTAGAATTGCCTGGGTCATATGGCAACTCAATTTTTACTTGTAGAGAAACTGCCAAGTTGTGTTCTGAAGTGACGGTACCACCTTAAATTCCCACTAGTAAAGTATGAGGGTTCCAATTTCTCCACATCCTTGCCAGTGCTTGGTATTGTTTTCTTCTTAGCGCCTCATTTAACTCTCATTGACCCAAGGAAATTAGAATTATTTATTTTATAGATAAAACTTCAAGTCAACATTAAATGAGAGGCCTAGAATGGAAGAAGTGGCTTGGATTGTTCAAAACAGCAAATCATCCAAAATTAGTGTAAAGCTTTGGAATCTACCATTTAAACTATGGTGGATGTTAGAGAGATCGTATTTCCCACTCTGATTGTTCTAAAAGGTGATGAAAGTAGAGCTCAGAAAAGGGGGAAGTAAATTGAACACTGACATAAAAGTGCTTGGTGATGAAGCCAAAGCCGGAAGCTGTGTCTCCTGGCTCCCAGGCCATTGTCTGATCCAGCATTCTGCCCTAGGGGATGTGTAAACTCATCCATATCATAAGAACTCCATTTTCTTAACTACTTCATCCATGCTGGCCTTCTATTAAAATAAACCTATCTTAACTTGTATGGAGTAATAAGACTAGCAAACTGAAACCTCCCGTAAGGAATCTTCTAAGGGAATTGGTTCCATACATCACCACTGATGAAAACAATGTGCAGACACAAAATTAATGCAATATTACCTCCTGAGATTGTTACTTGAGTGAGCTTGTTTGGTAGGGATTCTGGCTCTGAAGTTTACCTGCCAATTTTCTAGACCCTTTCTGTTCTGTTATCCATTTATTTCGTTAATTTTTTATTTGTTTTAGGGCTACACTCAGTGACATTCCAGAGTTACTCCTTTATCTGCTCTCAGGAATTACTTTTGGCAGGCTTGGGGGCCATATGAGGCAAACAAGATCAATTAACTAAGTGCAAGGCAGGCACCCTACCACTGTACTATTGCACTGGTTCCTTCATTTATTTTTAATTGGGGTTGTGTTTCTCCATGCAAGCAGATGCCCTTGGGCTACACTAGCATGTGACAAGATGTATGGAGATGTTACTGGTGCCTGCTCAAGCAAATTGATGAACAACAGGAAGACAAGTGAAGTGAAGTGAAGAATACTAGTATTTACCTCACAGAATTGTCTTGAGAATGAAATGAGATGATCCCTGTAAAGAGCTGAGCACTGCTTGATACTCATTAAATGTTGACAATTATTATTACAGAACATCAGCTGGTCCAGACCACTGAAAATGTAATGTAAGAGTTGATAGAAAATAAATGAATCACCCCGCTTTAAAAGATTTTTTCACAAAGGGAGCAGGCCTGAGAAATAGCTGTTTCTTAAGAACGCCACAATTTTGAGCTATGTAGAACATAGTAAAATGCCCTTTGTTAAGAAGAAGCGCCTTCCTATGTTAATATCCCATCCTTTACAAATCATCAATGAATTTCCCTTATATTGCTTCTCTGGGAACAGACCAGCCTGTAAATCTCAATTCTGAAGGACCTCATGTTAAAAGCCCCAATACTGGTCCAAAGAGATAGTACAGTGGGTAGAGTGTTTGCCTTGCACACAACCAACCTGGGTTTGATCCCCAGAAACCCAAAAGGTGCCCTGAGCCTTCCAGAAGTGATTCCTGAATGCAGATCCAAGAGTAAGCCCTGGCCACTGCTGGTTGTGCCACCCCCCCAAAAAAAAAAAACAACAAAACTCCCCAATACTGGGAAAATGTAACTAAAGTTCATATACCTTTGATGCATGCAAAATATTGATAATCATGTTACCTTAGTGTCTTTATTTGATTATCGTGGTGAAAATCCATTGGATTCTTTTTAAGGGCCAACTGTGCTGTTTGTCTCCAGCACAGAGGCGAGGGACCTCGAATAGAACCTGAAGGCAGGGCTGCTCTCTCTGTCTTTCCTTGGGATGGGTTCCTAGTGTGTTGCTGTGGACAGGGCGCTCATCTCAGCACTAAGCTCTTCAGAGCCCAGGCCTTTTTCTTCATCATCAGGACATGGTGACCCAAGGGATCAGTTCACTCAACTCCCAAAGGTATCCATGAGGACCAGCTGACAAAATATAGGAACATCAGCCCAATGTGTGACCCTAGATTAGGCCAGTCAATGATGGCCAATCAGCCATGTGCCATGGTGTTCTCATGTGCCACACATGAGGCTGAGAGACGGATTCAGTGCTAAGTTTAGGTGAAGAAACTGGACATGTTCGTGTTCACATAGCATGATTCATGTCTGCTCTGCTGTTGCTGCTGCTTTCCTGTAACCAATTTTAGAGCCTGTCTTGGCAGCTGGAAGTATTTGGGATTAATTTCACACTCACTTTATGAGCTGAGCGCTTTCCTGCAAGCAGCTCCTGGGCCTCTGCCTCATTACTTTGGCATCAGCTGATACGGCAGTTGGACAGAGATGTCCTCTGGGGTCTCTATTTTATTTGGAAATCTTCAATTTGAAAAAGGAAAACAAAGGCCATCAACACATTGTGCTTGAGATCATTCGCATTTATTGTTTTCTGTCCCCACCCCTTTCATGCCCATCCCGGTGGTTCTGTTGAATGCCAGGGAACACAGTTCTTGCATGCAGTGGTGCACACCGGGACATCACTCTCCCTCAGATTTCAGCCCTAGCAGCTGTTACCCTTATTCTCAGTTCCAGGTGAGCTGTGAGATCCTTTTATGGTCTTGGTAAGAGAGATCTGAATCTTGATGGGTCTAGTTTTTTTTTTTTCCCAGCCCTTTTTAATCTATATTAATTGTGCAAAATTCATTAGACTCTTGTGGAGAACAAAAGTTTAAAACTTGGCTGTTATGTGTAAAACTAAATTGAGAACACGGACCTCTGTTTAGGATTTCATGCTGGCCAGTAGGTCAGGAAGATTTTCCTTGGGGGGTAATTTACATAAGGAATTGTTTATCCCTATCCTTTCCAACTGTTCTGACCATTTGGGGATAGCAGACACTTTCCAGTGAGATTGGAACTTAGAGCAACAACGCTTCTCCTGGACTGATGGATTTTGGGCCTTGCTCAGGAAAGATCCCGTGGTAAGGGCTGCTGTCTCACTGAGAAATCATTCTTCCACCACAGCTGTGTTTAGCAAGTTGGGCAGGTTCATGAGCTGACTTGCTGTTACAGTTAGAGTTTTCCCTTTATATTGATGAGCATACTCTCCAGAAGTCTCAGAAAATGACTCAGATGTTGACTGTGATCCTATAGCTGCTCCATCAGGTAATGCCCACACTCAGAATACACACTCTCTGGCCCCTGGTATGTACCGCATTAAGTGCCAGCTGTCCATCTGATGCTTTTGTTATCTCCAAGAGTGATATCCAGATTACTTGTGTTTTTGTCTCATTAAATACTGCTCCAGAACTGTAATATTTACCCTTCTTAGATAAGCAGCCTCTAATCTTCTTAAGTTTATCTGCTTCATCTATTTCCTCTACAATATTTTTTTCTTGAAGACAAATACCAGGTACCTCTCAGTGATGTGCTGGTATATCTTTGTCAACAGGCTCTCTTTGGATAGCTAAGTGGATGGGAAACCTGGCTACGTAGCGCTTGATGATTTCTGTGTTGTAAATCCAAGAGGACTGATTTCAAGCTATTAATATGAGACCACTGAATGTCAAATAGGATAAAATATGGGCAATAGCACACCATTTCAGAGAGCTTCCGACATACTGACTTAATATATATGAATAACTTCAAGGGCTAGATAATAGTATAATAGGTAGGATGTAATGAGTTTGGAGTGTTCATTACCATTGTTTTTATTGTAATTAATTTTGTTTATGTGGCTTAATTTTTAGTAATGACCGTGTTTCATAGTTGGCTCACAAAATTCCTAAAAATTGCATAATTGGTTCTTTCTCCTGGGCAGGCAAGAGCTTGCAGTGTCAGTTCCAGCTCTCCATTCCTTCTTCCTGGACGTCTTTCTAACAGCCCTCAACACTCAGTAGTAGTTAGGCCCAGAAGGCTTCTATGCAGACGCTTGGGGTGAGATGCCAAAACTTGAATCGTGGTCTCTCATTTACTAGGTTATGGTCAGCTCACTACTTAGTTTGCAAGTCCCAGCGCCAAATGAAAATGCGGCTCCTTATTAAAAGGCAGGAAGAAAGTGCTATTAAAACTAGCTACTAAAATGCGGCTTTTTTTCTTTCCTCACTGGTCTTTCTTTCACACCTACCCTCTTCTAATGGCACTCTTGTTTTTTTTTATGTAATGTCATTCCAAGTGAGAAGAAATTAAAACTTTAATTTCTAGTACGAATTTGATCACTAATTGTGTGTTGCCAGTTTTCAGTGCAAATAGAGGAATTTTTCATCTTCGCATGTGCATGTTCCATCACCCCCATTGACTTCACTTACAAACTCAAGTTTAAAAATAAAATAATTTTTAAAAAAAGATAGACACAGGGCATTAAAGCAATCAAGGAAAATGTCTAAACCCAGTTTATGGAGCTTGTTGCCCAGGATGGAGCAGCTTTCTTACGCTCACTCTGTCTCTGAGGCCTTGATGGTAATGGGCCCAGCATGTTGCCACAGCCTGACTGCTGCCCTGGGCCTTGATTGTTAAATAAAGATCATGTCAGTAACTCACAGTGGAAATGTGAGGATTGAATACCTGGATGACACGGAGAGGAATGCTTGGCATGCAGTCTGTGCTCAATTAATTGCAGGGATTATTATTAATAGCACATTGGCACTTTGGTAGGGGGTGTGGTACAGTAACATTGTATGTCTAAAGCATAAATATTAATGCTTTTGTGAACCCCGTTGCTTTTAGAAATCCCCACAGACATGTTAATGGTGTTCCTTTAGAATCCGTAAGGGCATCCCTTCGTTGTCAGAACCCACCTCCTTGATCTGTTTTCGTATCTCCATTCTAAATTATTTTAAGGTCAGGATTCAGTCTGTCCATTGAATTCCCACTGGTGCTTCCTGCAAATTCTTGCATATACCTGGCACGCAGTAGGTGTTTATGACCTTGATCTTTGTGTATACTGGACTCTGACAATAACCATCTGTATCCTAATATGATTGTCCCCATAGTGAGGCTTAATTGGGACCATTCACAGGAAGAAAAAATGTAAACGTAAACTTAACAGGAGTCCGTTGTAATCATGGTGGGGCTTGGGGGGGAGCAGATGATTCCAGGTGTTTTGGTTTAAGCAGAGTTGCCTCTCTCTGTCTCTTTGAGAGAACTTCTTGAAGTAATGGGGAAGGGATGAGTTCCAAGCCTCATTTGACTGAAAGAGGCCCCAGGGATATTAACTCAGGCCCATAGTAATCTATTCCTTTGCTAACTTCTTTCACACTTTCTGTTTTGCACAATTAGGGCATTATTACAGTAATGTTTCTTTCCACTAATTGGTTGTGCATGTGTGTTTCTTGTGCACCAAATTATAAGATCCTCATGGTTATTTGGTGTCACCTACTTCAGATAACCATGGAGCACTAGGCACATAGCAATGCAGTTTTCGATTCCTGACCTTGAACCAAACTCCTGGAGCTCCCTGCCCAGTTGGATTCTGGTTCCTTTTCAATAACTGCTGTGAGCCCTTTCAACCAAGTGGCTGAGATTCCTGATTTGTCTGCCAGTGCCAACCAAAGAACTTCTACTGCTTTTCCCCTAACATCCTAACATGCATTTCTTGCCCAGTAATTCCAAGATACTCCAAAAAAGCAGGTTATCATGTAGTCCCTTTCCTCTTGTGGAATTTGAGAGACCATGTAGCTGAATATTTCTGTCTGAATGATTTTTTTTAACAAGCTCTTTGGGCCAGTGTCAGTAGGCCACTAAGTTCACCACCCAGTGGATTATTTGCAGGAGACTGCTGAGTCTCCTCCGAGCTCTAGTCCCTCAAACTGGCCATACAGACAGGAAGACTATCATCCTTCCTGGCCTTTGCTGTTCCTATTCTGGAGAACTGTTAGACAGGTTGAGCCTCTGAACCAGTCTGTTTGTTGTTTTTAATGAGCACAAATTTCACCAAGGCCTTGAAATAAAATAAAACACCAATGCTCAGTTTTGGATTTTCCATTCAATTGTTGCTGTAGTTCTTTTTTCTTCCTCAGGATTATTCAAGAGAACAGGGGGAAAGGGGGAAAAAGTTCATCACGCTCTGGCCAGCTTTACTTACTCTAAGTGGATGTGCAAAGCTAACACAACCTGAACTTTTCTTCTTCTTCATTCATATGCCTATGGACTGATGCCTGACCTTGAGTTAAATTGAGATTATCATACTGGTCCAATATTTGAGCATTATCTATGGTATATATTAAACAGAGTCCATAGACTCCTGCCATTCATACAGAGATTCATAATCTAAGAAAGAAAGTAATTTTCTGAAAAGGGTATAACCAAGTTATTATTTTAAATTTCATGGCCAATGCACTTAATTTGCTAGGAATTTTGTAAGCAGTCTCTCAGACTGTAGCAAAGACTGTAATAATTGTGTCAGAGGTCACTTGTATCATTGTATGTTGTAGAAGGTCACTCCATGATGAAGTTGACACAGAACAATATCCCTATTAAGTTGATCTTTGTGACTATTTTTATCTTCTGACCATATGGATTTGGAATTACTTTGGGCATTTCTTTAAAGAAGGAAGTGAACAGATGAGTGATAACTCTTTGATTACTCAGCATAGCCAGTGTTTGTGGAGGACAAAGTCCATCAGGTTATTTCAAAGAAAAACAAGAGTGTGCCAAATGTAATTTGCTGAGGGCTCACAAATTATGAAATTATCCCTAACCGAAGTTTGTCATTTCTGCAGGTAATCGCTCTAGCAGATGCCATCGAGGAGAACCAAGACAATCTATTGCAGTCCTTCAGCCGACTGAAAAGTGCCACCCATTTGGTGGTTCTGCTCATCGGGCTGTGGCAGAAGCTGAGTGCCGACCAGATGGCTATTCTGGAAGCTGCGTTTCTCCCCCCTGCAGCAGGACTCTCAAGAACTGGTAAGACTCCACCAGCCTGCTGCGGTGACTTGTCGGCACTGTGAGAAATTGTGGTGTTAGGGAGATAAAAACTTGCTGTCATGTTTCTGGGCATCAAGACAGGGTGTTTTTCCTTTTTTTTTTTTAAGAAAAACTGAACAAACCTTTTTGGTCTCTGTCTTTTCTTTGTGAGCTCTCCAGTCACATAGAAGCCAGGAAAACAACCATTTGAAAGCCCAAGTGATGGCTGTAAGCTTTCAGATTAGCTAATCCTTCCCTTCTTCACCAAAGAAAACAGCCTCGCCATTTTAATTTTCTCAGCATCTTAAGAGACACATGAAGAGTTAGAGAGGACCAAGACAGCTGTGCTACGAGATATTTTATATTTATGGTTCTATATATTTTATTTATAAACTTTTTTTTTTTTCTTTTTTTTTTTTTTTTTTGCTTTTTGGGTCACACCCGGCAATGCTCAGAGGTTTCTCCTGGCTCTGCACTCCAGGAATCACTCCCTGGCGGTGCTCGGGGACCACATGGGATGCCGAGGATCGAACCCAGGCTGGCATGGGTCGGCCACGTGCAAGGCAAACGCCCCTACCCGCTGGGCTATCGCTCCGCCCCAACTTTTTTTTTTCTTGACCTTTGAATGGGTAGTTCAGAACAAAAAAGGAGAAAAGAGAATGGGTATTTGGGTTTTTCATTTAATTATTGAAATAAAAACATCTAAGATCCCTAAATTGTAGAGGTGTACAGAATCTCAAGTTCCATTTTGGGGAAACTTTTTAATGTTTTTATTTACAAAAGAAATAACATTGTTGGAAATTAGAGAAACTTGAACTTACTGTTTGTTCAAGAAAAAAAAGACAGTTCAGATTCATTTTTAAACATGGTAATAAAAAGAATAGAGCTAATAGTTTTGGTTAGTTTTAGTTCTAGTCTAGGTGCAAGGAATTATGTGAAACGTTTCACTGGATTATCTGATTTAACCATAAATATTGCCCTCTGCAGTCAATAAAACATGGTTTCCTCTTCATTTTGCATGATTGATAAAGCAGGTTCTGAGAATAGTACCCTCTCTAGAAGGCATTTCCTAGAGCCCGGTTTTGGATTCAGCTTTTTCTGCTTCTAAGGCACATGTTGTGTTCTACTTCTGATAGACTGTATAATACAATAGCGTATAAATACCAGTGAATAGGATTAGCAACAAGATTAGTAAAATCACAAGATTTTTATTTAATTGATTTTTCAACAGTTAAGTCAACGGATTTTTCGAGATTTGAAAATTAAAAAACAAAACTATGTGCTTTCTCCTAAACAAGTAGGCAAAGAAAAAAAAGAAAAGAAAGAAAAGAAAAGAAAAAATCAGAGTATGCATTTTGTGAGGGTAGGGAGGGTTCCTCCCAAGTTGTGCTCAGGAAGTCCAGGAGCCGGGAGCCTCTGTGCAATTCTATGCTAACTGAATTGTCAGATGGGAGCAAAGCTTCAGGAATGTGATGGTGCTAGGGCCCTGCAGTGCTGAGGATAACCGGGCCAGGCCTGCTGATGATACCCCCCCCCCACCAGGCCCACATCCAAAGATCCTGCTGGACCATGAGGTAATGGGGATAGAATTGGGGCCATTTATGTATGAGGCAAGCACCATAATCCCTGTGCTTTCTCTTTGGCCCTAAAGTGTGCAACTTTTTTAGGTAGAAAATTACAAAGCTGATTTTTAAAAAGTTTGAAGTGGAGAGTTGGGGAGATAGTGTCAGGGGTGTGTGTTTTGCACACTAAGGGACCTACCTGAGTTCAAACCCTGACTGTGTAAGCCCGACTATAAGCTCAAAGCTCCTGCGCAAAGTAGAGAGTGTCACTGGGTCCAGTAATAAACTGTCTGGCCCTGTGGGATAAATATCACTGATTGTGTCCCCAGACTTAGGGAACTCTGCTCAGGAGGGCCCCCAAAACACAAGGCAAACAAAAAAGTTCAAACGGAGCAATATTAGAAAAAAGTATCATTAAAGAATGATGGCCATTATTCGAATTCTTTGGAACTCAGAATCAGTACTGAAAAAGTGAGTGAGAGGCTTGAGACATAGGACCAGGGATCAGGTGCTTGTACTGCATGCAATTGAACCAACTGCCTGTTTTCAGTAATGACTTCAATAGACATAATGAATACACACACCTTCTATCACTTATCACTTACCTTCCTGTTGTTCATCGATTTGCTTGAGCGGACACCAGTAACATCTCCATTCATCCCTGTCATGTGCAAGTGTCGCCCAATGGCATCTTCTCACTCTAGGAACACAAAGAGCCTCAAACTGTTCATTCAGGTTTTTTGAGGAAGATGTCTGACCACTCATAGGTAGGTGGCCACACATTCTTTAGACATCCTATGGAATCTAGTCGGTAACAGCTCTATTCCAATGGTCATCCCTAAGTCGCATTACGTGTCTGGCCTACCTATCTAATTGCACCAAATTTTAAATACAGCCTTCCCAAATTTGCCCATATGCATTTTGGGTTCCATCCCTGATCCCCACATATGTTCCTCCAAGTCCACCTAGGAATGATCCCTGAATGCAGGGCCAGGAGTAAACCTTGAGCACCTCAAAGGTGTGCTCTCCAAACTAGCAGGAACAAAATAAGCTTGGACAATCTCAAGTTTATTTTATTGTTTGTCATCAGTGGTTCCACTACTGGCACAGTCCTTCTGATAACTTTTTTTTAACTTTCTGAAAATCCACATATATCTGTGAAATTGAAGTAATAGGACCAACCTAATACATTTTAATAAGGATGAGATGAAATTAGAGTACTGGAGGTTAGGAATCATTATTTGAAGTGTAAATTGTAAGCATGTTATTTATAGACCTGACTAAAATCATGCAAGGTGAGTATTTCTACCTTTTCATAGTTGTTATTCTGTCTCCTCTGCTATGGTTGAGGGTAAGGGATTATATAGTCCCAATTCTCAGAACCTGGAAGAAGCCTGGCCATGGTATACTTAGTGTTTGTTCAGTGAATGAACCGTAAAAGGATGCCAGTGGTGATGACTTGGTGGAATAGTGCAGTAAATATCTGGAGAACGAGAAGCAGGGCATAGCCAGCCATGTCATACATAGGGCACACTCTAAAACAAAAATGCAGATACCTTGTTCCAAAAAAGTAGGGGGAAAGTACTAACATGCTGTTAAAGCAGGCTCAAAAACCAAAATGTTTTATTTTGTTTACTATATTCTGTTGTTATAAATATAGAAAAATCCAAAATGTCCAATTGCTAACATGGATTTCACTATTCATTCTGACAATTAAGACCCCCAGCCTTGATATAAATTTGAACATTAACTCATATGTGAAGTCACTAAAAATGATGCATATTGTGTCTAGCAGCTTATGCCTACATGAGTGTTTCTTTCTCTAGAAAGAGCTGTGGAGGACTGCAGGGAACTTAACTATCTTTATTTCACATCTTGATAATGTCACCAGCTCCCAGCAGTCTTTAGATCAGGGAGAAAACTGAAAGAAAAGAGCTCTGTGTCCCTCTCTCCCTCTCTTTCCCTTTCCTTCTCTATTTTCAGCATAAGGAATTGAGGAAGGTGGGAAAAAACAGGAGTAAGAAGGACCCAGTGGACTTCTTACTCATGGTTTTTTAGAGTCTACAAATCTCTCTTTACTCAGAACAAATGCACTCTTAAATAGAAAGCCGCTTTGACCTGTCACTGCCACTGAGATAGTCTAGGTATAAAATTTCTTCTATGTGGTTTGTGACTCTGAGCCTCCTGGGACACTTCTTAGCCCATGGAGTTGCAGTGCATGGAGCAGAAAAAGAAAGAGATTGCATTGTCCCGCCCCACAAGCCATCTTTCCTTTTTGGGTAACCTTTACCTGCAGAAAGCAAATGCAAATGTATGATTACAAAGAAACTGAAGATGGCCTGAACAAACCTGCAAACCAAGGGAGGGCTCCTGTTGAACCACATGCCTTTTGGTCTCCTGAAGGAATAAATTTCTTAGAAGTGTAGGTTCTCCAGAACAGCATCTGCTTCCTAGGAGAGATTGTGGTATTTCAGACTGGAATTTTGAAAAGCTGCTGATTTTACTGGGAATATATAAATATGTTCATCACTGTATCACTGTCTTCCCATTGTTCATCGATTTGCTCCAGCGGGCACCAGTAACTTCCCCCCGCACCCTGATCTGCATCAGGCCCCTGGCGCTCGGGGCCAACCCCACCCTGGGCTATCGCTCCGACCCCCAGTAACATTTCTATACGTCCTGTCACAAGCAAGTGTAGCCCAAGGACATCTGCTTGCTCCAGGGACAGGAAGAGCCTCAAACTATTCTTCGGGACATGGAATTGAGCTCCATAATTGTTACTAGTTTTTGGCATAACAAATAAAACACGGGTAGTTTGCCAGGCTCTGCCGTGTAGGTGGTATAGTCTCAGTAGAAGGTTCTCATCTAGAGCATTTACTGATGAAACGTTAAGGGGAAAGATCAGGTTTTCTCTTGGATGGAGCTCTGAGGAACTATGGAGTCTGGATGTTGAGAATGACTGACTGCATGATAGGCAGGTGAATGTCCCTTTCTCAAAAAATTCTCTTTCTCATCTTTCTCTGCCATCATGCCTCCCAAAACATGTAGGGAAAAAATTCGTTTGCTCGCCTCTGATTATGGTGTGATTATAAGGTGTGTGCACTCGTTATGTCTATTCCAGTCATTAATGAAACAAGACATTTGACAAAAACATAACTCGGAGAAGAATGAAGCAAAAAAAGACATTTTAATATGCCATGTTATGCTCTTCATCTTTAATTAGGTTGTGGTATTCACTTTGGACTTAGACTGTTGAGACAGCTTATATATCTTGAGAAATAAGGAATCCTTTTTCATTCTTTAAGACATACACATGCAGTATGTGGTTTTGACATGCTAGTTCACAATCCCCCACATTATGCCTTTAGACCTCACAAATAAATGTTATGTGATGGGTATCCCACTGAGATGTGAAAATGAAATCCCGAACCTGAAATAACTTGGAAGGAGGGTGAGGCTGGGAAGAAAGGAGTCTCTGACCAGAACATTGAAAATACATCCCATATTGAAGTTATTATAATACCGCAAAAAATCTGAATGTAATTTAAGTGGTTTGGTTAAGGGTGGATGGTAAAGTACACGTGTGAGGGGGAGAACTTTAGATATGTGGACAATATTTTCAGAGGAGAATCTCAATGCAAGGTCAGATGTTCCCACAAGTACCCAGAGATAAGAGAGAGCTCCCAGGAGATGTCTTACTTACATTGCAATCATGCATCATGGTTGATTGTATTGCTAGTGTGCATGTGTCAAACGGGCGGCGATTGCCATCATCAGCACTGGAACATTTTATTTTCCTTAATGGCAACAGGTTCACAAAGCAAAAATATTTATAACTTTATTATGGCTAATGAAATATATTCTTTGCTCTATGTTGTCATTGCCTTTAAAAAATACCATTGCCTGTTTAAAAGAAGGGGGAGAGAGATGCAGAGACAGAGAGAGAGACAGAGAAAGAGAGGATAAGGCAAAAGGGTAAAAGCAACAAGTGCTGGAGTGGATGTGGGGAAAAGGGGACTCTCATAAATTGTTGGTGGGAATGTCGACTTGTACAACCTTTCTGGAAAACAATATGGACATTCCTCCAAAGACTAGAAATTGAGCTCCCTTTTGACCCAGCCATACCACTCCTGGGAATATACCCTGGGAAGCCAAAAACACACAGCGGAAACACAATCCGCACTTTTATTTTCATGGCAGCACTATTCACAATAGCCAGAACCTGGAAACAACCAGTATGCCCAAGAACTGATGACTGGATAAAGAAACTGTGGTACATCTACACAATGGAATACTATGCAGCTGTTAGGAAAAATGAAGTTATGAAATTTGCCTATAAATGGATGGACATGGAAAGGATCATGTTGAGTGAAATTAGTCAGAAGGAAAGAGACATAGAATGACTGCATTTATTTGCATGACATAAATATACCAGGTGATCTTACCAAAAGTGGAAATTACCACAAGCGTGTGGGAGTCAGAGGTTAGGTAAGATAGAGAAGGGAACATGTGTGAATAAATGTCAAAACGTTTGATACCAACATAGAACTGAGCATTAAATACGGGCAAAAAAATGCAAATGATGGCTTCTGAGTGTATGTAGTGCAACCCACAATGTGTAGGAGAAGGAAGAGAGAGAGAGGGAGAGAGAGGAGATAAAGAACCTGCCATTTAGGCAGGCCATGGGAGGGGGAGGGAATTGGGGACATGGATGGTGGGAGATGGGCACTGGTGGAGGGCGGGGTGCTGGAACACTGTGTGACCAAAACCTCCAAACGTGAACAATGTTGTAATTGTATATCTCACAGTGGTATAATAAAATGCTTAAAAAAAAAGAAAGGATAAGGGGGGTACCTGCTACTGAGGCAGCCTGGTGGTGGGCTGGGAGGGGGTGTGGGTACACTGGTGCTGGTGATGGGGCACTGGTGGAGGGATGGGTGCTGGAGTACTGTATTACCAAGAACCAATTATGAACACCTTTGGAACTGTATGTTTCACTGTGGTATAATAAAAAAGTTTTTAAAAAAATACTATTGCCTGGACAGGGGAGATAGTACATAGGGAAGGGGGCTTGCCTTGAATGCAGCCAACCTGGGTGTGATCCTCAAACTAAAAGTGGACCCCCCAAGCCCCTATAGGTGATCCCTGAGTACAGATTCTGGAGTAAACCCTGAGCACTGCTGCCTTAACCAAACAAATAAAACTACCATCCTATTTAACAGAATTCATTATTATGGGGGCAGGTGTCAGATGTCTCCTTAGTAATTTTATTTTCACTTTTGTTGCTTCTTGAAATTATTTTGAGGAAAGTAAATGCTGCTATTGCGGACTGTAATATGTGACGTTTTAAGGTGCTTGAAATCATATATGCTTAATGCGTTTTTTGTAGGGATAATTCTTTTCAGTTTAAGAAAAACATTAAATATTCTATTTGACCTCTCCAAACTGCAGGGGCTTGAAAACTCACTTCCACCATCGGATTTCAATAATGGAGTATGGTTCTGATCTTTGCTTTATGATGGTAGAAAAGTTTTACCTAAAATAATATTTGATCAGAGTAATTGAATTTTCAGTGCATAATTTAAAATGTCTCATATTCTCCCTATAAATGCTTAATTTCTATGGGAAATACTATTTCTGCTTAGGTGTGTGAGGGGCTCAAGAAACCTAAGGGGGCCGGAGCGATAGTCCAGCGGGTAGGGCATTCGCCTTGCATGCAGTCGATCTGGTTCGATCCTCGGCATCCCATATGGTCCCCCATGCAGGGCCGGAGTGATTCCTGAGCCCAGAGCCAGGGTAACCCTGAGCATTGCTGGGTGTAAACCAAAAATAAATAAATAAATAAATAAATAAATAAATAAATAAATAAATAAATAAATAAGTAAATAAAATGAAAACCTAAGGGGCCAATGTGTTGCTGGTTTGAGTCTGAGAGAGGAGTACTTGAGTTGACTTGTGCAATTTGCTCTTCTTTTGATGCTGTTCAAAAGCCAAAAGCTGCGAAACTAAAGATACCACAGGACCAACCTAACAGTATGCGTCTATCCAACCATTTGTTTATTGAGTATTTGTTGAGTGCCTACTGACTCTGGGATCATATTCTATACACATAGCATAACTCAGCACATACTACTGTGTGATTGCCTTCAGTATTACAAGCAAACATACTCTGCTCAGCCATAAACATATTGGCTATCTTGACAGTCTTCTGCCATATGTAACTAGATTATAGTTTAAATACTGAAATGAAATACTATTAAATTTTTTGGACTCCTCAATCTCATTAGCTGTATCTCCTCTGTTCAGTAGCCACTGGACAGTGCAGATTCAGAACATATTACCACTGAAGAAAGCACTGCTATATAGAACGGTCCATCTTTAAAGGATTTTTCCATTAACAGCTTAAGCACACTTTGACAAATAAGTGGAAATCAAAATAGGACACTCACTTTCAGTCATGCCGTGGTACTTGCATTAGCAGTTCTTGTTTCTCATGTTGTGGCATGAGCAAGTCATGTGTGTGATAGTCTAAGGATTTTCTCCTAGAAACAACAGAAGAGTTTTTAGAGAAGAGGTAAGATACACGCACACACTTTGCTTTTCCCAATTCAGAGAGCTTTGGTGGACCTCAGAATCACTGAAAATTCTTTCCTGTAGAGCTTGTGCATGGTCTCAGACCCATTTTGAATAGACTTCTAATCCTCTTGGAGTAGGTGTGTGGATGAGCCCTCTTTACCCTCGCTGTGCTCTGTGGAAAATCTCGTTTTCCTAGTGAACAACTGGAGTGGCTCAGATTCTTTACCATAAAATGCAGTGGATGGCATGGAATGACCAGTTTTATATTTCCAGTAGATGGTCTCAGACTTATGCTCTGCACGTCCCCGTGTATTCCCTCTGAGCCCACGGGGGGTCTCTTCTGTCCAGAGCAACAGGGCACTGATCTGTGGATCTGGTGACTCACAGTCATGGAGTTAGAAGAAGTCTTGGAACATTGTATAGAATCTTTGCTTGACCTCCCTTTTCTTTCAAAGTGCATTTAACTAAGTAGCCTTTAGTAGATGTTAGGTACTATCTGAAAAATAAAAAGGTGGTTTTTTTGGGTACTTTTTGTGTATTTGACTTTTTATTTATTTATAACTTCTTTTAACCACTGTGAAATTGTTCATGATTGGGTTTCAGTCATACAAATTTCCATCGCCCATCCCTTCACTGATTACATTTTCCACCACCAATGTCCCTAGTTTCCCTCCTTACACCCCCTCACCCCAGTCTGCCTTTTATAGTGGCACTTTTTTCCTCTCTCTCTCTTTCTTTCTTTCCTTTTGGGCATTATGGTTTGTAGTACAAGTACTTAAAAGTTATCATGTATGGCATATCCCTTTACCTACTTTCAGCTTTCAGTTCCTTTTTTGTATTCTTAAGGGCTTCTGAATTACCTTCTCTCATGCTGAACTTTCAAATCTTCCTGGGAAAGTTAAGATGGAAATTTACATCCATTGGAGAAGGATATTTGAACTTTCTGCCTTACTCTTTGATTGATTATTCCTTTTACAAACTGATAGGGAAAGAGAAACTTATTTTTAACATGTTCAGCATGGTTCATGTGAGAAAACAGATGTTCATAATAGGAAACTCTATTTTTGTAGAGGATTATCAAGGCTCACTGCAAGGCCCTAAGGACTTGTGCGTCACCAGGTCACATCTCATGCGAGGGCCATTGTGCCTCTGTCTGGACTGAGCGATGACCGAGATGCTAATCATTACTGTTATTAACGACTTCTTCTCAAAAGGCAAACAAAAGGAGGAAGTCTGGTGTCAGTATCAAGCCTGCCTTTATGACCGTTAAAGTATCATCATAATTATAACTGTCTATGGGAACATTGCGCAGAAAGTAAATATTTTGGCAATTCCCATGATCTTAGCCAACAAGATAAACATGAAAGAATTAGTTTCATGTTCATAATGGCCGCATGCTCTGTTGTTGTCAGTTAGATTCAGCTGACACTATATAATTGTGTGATGTTCTTCCTCACCAGAGTTGAATAGAATGCATATCGTAACATTTCATATTTCTTCTTGCTCTTTTAAAAGTGGAAATATATACAAGCCAAGTAGAAAAAAAGTGTGCAATGATGATGTGTATGTAATTTGTTTATAAGTTATACATATCAAATATGAAAGCGTGTATTGAGTGAACTGAGTCTGTATTATTTATATGAAATTTAAAATAGAGGCTAAAGAAATGAACAAGAATTTATTAAGTGGCACTTCACTCTCACTGCATGGCACCTTTGTGGAAAGAGGGTGACATAAAGAAGTCATTAAATGAATAAAATTCAACAGTCACGATGATGGGAATAAAGAGTGCCATCATCTTCATAACGCTGACCATTTTGATCCTGACTTGAAAGCTTATATAAATTCAGTTCCTGAAAATACCTAGACCACACCTAGTTTAGGTCTGCTAATGACATGTAGGATTTTTTTAAAATTTCATTTTTATTATTATGACGTTGATTTACAAAATTATTCTTTGTTGAGTTTTTAGGCATACTGTGTTCTAGCAACAGTTCAACCATTGATGTCAGCTTCCCTCACCAGCGTCCGCAGCTTCCTTCCACCACCCCACCCCACCCCCCCAACTGCCTCTTTGATAAGCACTTTAAAAAGTTTGGCTGTTGTGATTAAAGGAGTTTGATGTTCCTGGGCATTGCCCTCTTTGGGGAGTGTACGCATAGGTACTGGTGTTTCTCTATTAATTATTATTATTATTATTATTATTATTATTATTATTATTATTTTGTATTGGGGTTTCATGCTTGGCAATGCTCAGGGATTAATCCTGGCTCTGCACTCAGCAAGTACTCCTGACCATGCTTGGGGGACCACATGGGATGCCAGGGATCAAACCGGGTTGGCCCACTGTACTATCACTCTGACCCAAACTGTCTTTTCATTTAAAACCAGGACTTCTGTGCTGTGCCCACATGTTGGTCCACAGCTCTCCTTGTGGGTATCTGACCCCACAGGCAGATATTGTGGCCTGCACATACTTATTTTCTGGTGTTTCTGAAAGCACTTTATTATTGCCTTAATGCCTTAAAGCACTTTATTATTGCCTCCTTATTATTCTAGTTGACTTTCCATGCCAGCGCCCAGAGCAGCTTTGTGGCCCACATTTCTACATTGTTGTGCCTTGTCTGTGAACCCATTTTTAAGCTCTCATCTGTCCACATGTATTCCTTTCAATGGTTCTCTTCATCCCTGCCTCAGCGTTGACTCCATTGCAGATTCTGGTCTCTTGGTTCCTCTTTTCTAAAGCTCATGCTCCATGACTTCAAAGAAGCTACTCTTCTTTTGTCTGAGAAATTGGTCCTCTGTGTTCGCACCTTTCTCTCCTGCAAGCCTGGGCTAACAGTACTTGTTACCAAATAGTACTTGTTACCAAACAGTACTTTATTTTTTTCCTCACTTTATTTTAAAATAGTATTCTCTGCTTATTCCTCCATTCACCCTCTTGGAGAAGAGATCATTTTTCATTTCCTTCTTATTTACTTTGGCTTCTGTGTTCTTGTGAATTTCACTTGGTGGTACCATGTAATTTAGCTCTCATTAAATGCTCTAAAATGATCTTGCTGTTTGTCTTGTATTCTAATTAAAAAGTGGGACAAATTATTCTAAATCTCCACAGAATTAATGCAATTAAGTTTATAGTTGGATATCAGTATCCATGGATGCCTGATACTCCATTTATTTTAATAATATTCCATTCAATTACAAATTCTCCAACAATAGCATACCCCCTTTTTTCAAGTAATGACAAATGTGGGGGGCTGTAGAAGCAGAATTTTATCTGCACAGACGATAAGAGATACAGTTAATTGTTAATTGGTGACTAGACCAACAGAATAAGCACATATATACTTATTTATACATCTCGCAGTTGAAATTGGTAAATACAAAATTTTTCAATCTTACCAGTTGAATCTATATAAGTAAGATCACTGTAATATATAACTATATTGATTTTGTGAAATTTGGTAACAAGTAGTACATTCACATGTATAGCAAAAAAAGACCCAACTGCCTATTTCTGATGTAGTCTTTCCAGAGAGTTCTCTAGGAAAATACAGGTCATAAAAATAATCTAACACTTGGCATCAGTAATCCAAGTTACTGAAATTAGTAAGCTAAAGTCCATTTAGTACCATTATGTTTATAATTATGAAATGCTGAGCAGTCTAAATACTAATCGCTAGACAATGCAATCTTTGGAATATGTGTTGAATAGGATATTATGTCAGATTGGTGGGGGTCTATCTTTCTTTGAGTGAATACTTATCTAACTGCATCCTTAGATAGATTATGGGATTCTTTCATCCCTACTTTTCTTTTCCTTTTTTTGAACAGTTGTGAATTAGACTAGACCCCAAGAACTGGTTTTTGCCTCAAAGAAGCAACCTAGATTTCTTTTCAGCTAACTTTCATTTTTATATTCTTACTGAACTAGTGAACAGAGTTTACTAAGAACCTGATTTAGTTTATAAGTGAACGTGAACTCTCTAGTGCCTTTCATGAAACATGCCTGAAGTTTGATGTAGACAGTTATTGTAGGATCACAAAGGCCCTGTTTCTGAGGTGAAAACCCCCAGTTCCAAGATGGAAGCCTTGTTCTGAGGTGGAGGTCTCGATTTCTGAGGTGGAAACCCTATTCTGAGGTGACACCTGCGATTTTGAGGTGAAACCCTCCTATTCTGAGGAGGAAGGGGAACCCCAGTTCTGAAAGGGAAATCCCAGCTCTGAGGTGGAAGCCCCCAGTTCTGAGAAGGAAACACCCAGTTCTAAGGGAAGTCCCAAATTCTAAGAGGAGCCCCTATTCTGAGGATCTCCACAGAGGCTCGCTGCCTTTCTCAGTCAGGCTGGGAGAAGCTCTGTATCAGCATCTGAGGAGCTATCACTCAGATTTTAATTATTTTCCTGTTTCAGGTCATGTTTCATTTTTTTTCTTTTTAAAAATAATATGGCCTGTATTAAATTTATCTATATCCTACCATAAGTGATCTTCTGAAACACTTAAACATTGACTAAAATGTATACATAAAATAATTTTCTTCAAATTCTATTTCTTGAACAGATTAGCTGAGAATTTCACTGTGGATTAATGTCAATGAATTAGACCACACACTGAGTCTCCCTTATATCTTTTATCATTTGAAATTCAGACTATTGCGGTGTAACTGTATATGTCTAGGAACAGTGAAGGATGGTCTTGGGCACTTTGGTAGTATTGAGGTGCAGTAACTTTTTGCGTCAATACCAAAAACTGTATTGTAATCATGTTACCTAAACTATAATAAAAATTTAATTACACATAAAAAGTATTAATATATGTCATCTGGAAGATGCAGCTGCTGGTGGTGGTGTTGATGATGAGGTGTAAAATATTATTTTGAAAGCTTGGTTATGTGCGTAACATCCTGTGGAAAGTACTTGTCAAAAGTGCACAAATGGGCTTTTTTTCTACTCTGAGGAATCCTGTGCTCTCTTTTGAACACATATCTCTCTCTCTCTCTCCTGACACAATTTTATGTGTCAGGTGAAGTAACTGAAGTGACCATGTATAAAGAGTTAAGAAAAAGACTACATACACAGGCAGTGATCTGACAGCATGACTGGAGCCTAGGAACCTGTGGCTATGAGATACCACTGAGCGGAAGACAGTCCTCTTTCAGAGATGGTAAAATGTGAGGGGAAAAAAGGGCCTAGAAAAAATGGAACATAACTATAAGCATGGAGTAAAAGAATTGTAAATTGTAATTATAGTCTTTTTTTTATTATGAGAGAATTTGTGAGTGGTTTGAATTGGGGACAGGAAGTTATAGAAAAAGCCAAGATCTCACTTCTTCATCTTGGAGCATGCATCCTTGACCAGAAGCAGATTTTATATAAATGGGAAAAACTTACCAGTTGGTGCCTTTGAAAAGAAACCACAAATAAACTGTGAGGAGTAATGACAGTCACGTCTCTATTGCTATCACTTTTAATCTAATAGATTGTGAAACATAACTAGGAGCTATGCAGTTCTAAATTATGAAGTTTAGATTTCACTAGTATGTCACTTTATGAGAACTGCGGGAACACAGATCTTCTTTCCCAACGCAGTGAAGAAGAATTTGTGGGCAAAATCACAGATATTGTTAGCAGGATTAGAATTCACTTTTCTACACTTAGAGTGGCAAGACTTTCCAACGCCCTATGAAGTAGAATCTAATTTCTGTGGTTAAATAGCAGTGGTTAAATGCATGGGGTCTGAATTCAAGGTCATAAGTACTCTTACACAAATTTTATCAATTTCAGAATCACTAATTAGAAGAATGTCCCTATTTCTAGAGAAAAGTGGAGAATAAGTGTGTATAATATATATAATATAATATGTAATATTATATATAATATGTAGAGAGAGATTGAGGGGCAGTTCACGATCACACGATCTTCCCGTTCATCATCTATTTACTAGAGCGGGCACCAGTAACAGCTCCATATGCCCTGTCTCATGCCAGTAGAGCCAAGGGCATCGGCTTGCTACAGGAACATAAAGAGCCTCAAACCATTATATTAAGTCATGGGAATTACCTAATATAATTGTTACTGGAATTTTGGCATATCAAATACAACACAAGCAGCTTGCCAGGCTTGCGGCGCGGAGGCAAACTCTTTTAAACACCTCCAAATAAAGTATTTATTGATGAACCCGCGCGGCCGCTTGCGCGCGCGGCCCGGCTGTGATGGGCTGGTCTGCTGGGTGGAATTCTGACGAGAGGGAAGTCCAAATGTGGAAAATGGCGGCGCCCGTGGAGTGAGGGGGTCGTCTGGCTTGTTGTGAGGCTCTGCCGGGTGGTGGGCCAGGACTAGAACCCGCCATGCCTCCCGACTGCCTCATGAACGGCTGGGCACAGGGAGAGCAAGGAACAGCTCTGCCCCATGAGGGGACAATTGCTTCCTACAATTCAGAGTAATGTAAGAAAATCCTGCTTTTATTGAGCCTTATTCTAGCTAATGCTAGAATGTTCTAGACTTTAGCTAAGAACTAGAAATACATTACCTCACTTAATTCTCACAGCAACTTGTTTGTTTTTGTATTTTGGGCCACACCCTGTGGTGGTCAGGGTTTACTCCTGGCAGGCTCAGGGGACTATATGGGATGCTGGGAGGTCGAACCTGGGTTGGCCATATGCAAGACAAATGCCTTACCTGCTGTCCTACCACTCAGGCCCCCTCACAGCTACCTCTTAAGTAAGGGTTTGAAGCAGATGCTGTTTGTGTTCCCTGGTGCCTTTTTGCCTCCTGCTGCTCCTGTAAGCTTCTGCCCACTTTGCATGTTCAATTTTGTGTCTAAGGACTTTCCTGTTTGGTAGAGACTTTCTGCGCTCCTGGGTGCAGTCAGTGACCAGTGGGAGCTGGTAGATCATATCTCTACTCCTTTGTTCCTCTAGCCAGGGAAGTGATGTTCCTGGCACATGGCTTCTGGATTGTGTGGGGGAGGTCCTGTTCACAGCACAGGGGGCACTCAGGTTTGTTTGTTGTTTCTCGGCACAGAGGATTAGCGTCTTCTCTCCCTTCCCCATGCCCCACTGGCACTTCCGAGGTCAGCTCTCAGACAAACTACTGGTGCCCACATTATTTCCGTGGGATTATGAGTCTCAATTTACACATGAGGAAATATGCCCAAGGCACTGCAGAAGGAAATCGCTGGGACAAGATTTGAATCCAGACTCGGGGGCTCACCAACATGAATAGCTTGACAATGTAGGAAACCTTTGAGCAGGTGTTTATGCTGGTGTCACACTTCACAGTTGGAGTATTTTAATGAGGGTTAGTACAACTTATATTTTGTCCTTATGTTACACATTATGGACTCTCTACTGAACGTGCTAATAAATTGAATTGGCTCAGGGTTGTTTTCCACAGCACTGAAATGAAGTCAAATAATGTATTGATTTTTTTTTAAAAAAATTATTAAACCACTGTGAGATATACAGTTACCAAAATGCTCATGTTTGGGTTTTGTCATACAGTGACTTTTGCACAATACTGATGGGAAGGTACCCGATCCTATACATAGGTATGAAGACCTTTCTGTCTGAGGTAACCTTTATTAATTCACAGACAATTCTCCATGTTATTCTAGAGAGAAGGATAAAATGAACCAATTTGAATCACTTCAATCAAAATCATATTGATTCAGTATATTTGATCAATATATAGTGATGTAAAGCACTTTTAGTCTGTACCTGCTTATGCATTTCACTTTCTACATCATTCTATATTTTTACACATTTTGATAAAAACCATCTGAGTCTTATCAAGAGATAAGACTGTCTCAAAGTATACTTGAGACAGTAGGCCCCATGCTTGATTCACTCTCTTGTTAGAATCACAGTGCTTGGTATAATTTGGACCCAAAATAAAAAGTTTATTTTAATAAAATTCATAAATTAGAGGCTGGAAACATAACTCAAAGAAGGAGTATAGGCCTTGTTTAGGTGAGGCCCCTAGTTTGTCCACGTCTAATATCTCTAGTGGCCCTGACACACTGCCTGGGGTGGCTCCAAAGGCCTCAACACCATTGTACCTGAGCAAGAGCCTATACTGCCAGACTAGGAGTAGCCTGTGACCTCTGAGCATTCTGGATCTGCCCATAAAATACAAATAACTTAGATATGACTATAGAGACTCACACTAGTCCTTTGTGTGAACAAAGATACTTGAAATTTGAATCAATGTCTAGGGCTAAACAGATCATCTCATAATGTTCAGCTTTGATATTTGTGGTGCCCTGTATACTGATCTCCTGGCTACACTGCTGTAAAGAATGCACCAACATTGGAGTGAGGTACAGCCCCGTCATTCTGGATACCAGTTCTCAATGCTTTTTCTCCAGATTTGAATCCTACTGTAAAGGAAATAGAAATGGAAATTTTGTGTGCTTACCTTTATGTCGTTGTTGGAGAATCATTGGTCGCCCAACTGAGAATGAAGTAGGTCAGTGCCTCTTAAAATAGTCCAGTTTCTGGGTGGTCCTGAGAGCTCCAAACTAATGAAAGGAAGGAGAGAAAACTGAAAGAACAGGATTTTATACTGTTTTATTCTTAAATCAGTGGTTTCATGTTGTTTTGAACATAGTCCTCTGAGTTTTGTCATTCTTATTCTTTGAGATTGTTAAGAATGTTGTGTTGTCAGGGGATGTGTCAGTGTCTTTAGCTTATTCCCATGGTTCTTCTCTCATTTTAACTTCAGTAGTTTTCTCCAACTTCTTTAAGATGCATTTGGTCCTTGGAAAGTCAGAGTCTGTGATCCCCTAGGTCTTTTCCCTTTATTTTTTTGTTCTGGTTCTCTGGGGCTATTTGCTGCTCTGTACACATGAGTCACTCCCAGCATAGCTTGGGTGACTCTGCAGTGTCAGCGATTGAACCCAGGCCTCCCCACGGGAAGATGTACTCAGTCTGATGAACTATCAATTTGGCCCTTCATTATGTCTTATGCTTCCATAATTTGAGTGGCTCATCCAAGTATCCTCAATAACAAGTCCCTGAAATCACCCTTTATGATTCCTCTTCAGAATCTGTTCTGACCTAAAAAAATGGCTATATTTGGGGGAACAGAATCACTCTTGGATATTGTTTTAGTGGGATACTAAATTAGGGTCCAAATTATACTCTTGTTTTTTTGTGGGATTTGCTGCATTCTCTTCTCAAAGTTTATCCAAACTGATACAAATCATTATTATTTTTTAAATGTGGTAAATTTTCTTTTACTCAATCTGTGGATTGTGCAGTTAGATAAAGAAGATGACTTATTTAATTGTATATCTTTGTAATTGTAAAAATAAAAAAAAAAAAAAAAAAAAAAAGAAGATGACTTAAATTTTGATTCTGTGATTCAAAACATAACTGATTATGTTTATTGTGACTATAAAATTTTTCTCACGGGAAGAACTCATGTGATATTTTATAATATTCCATGTCCTAATAAAAGGATGATCTGCTGAAAGTAGGTTGAAAGGCACATACTGAAATGGGACATAACTGTTCAGTAGCAGAACAGAGTGGTCAAAACATGGGCTTTAGTGCTAGAGAATCCTGGATTCCACTGTACTGGATCCACACTTTTAATAATCGTGTCAGTATTTTACATCTAGAGCCTTATTTGTACTTTGCATATCTATCTTGTAGGATAATGGCTATAATTCACCAAAATAAAAATTACAAAATTCTTAGCATGATTTGCTAGGACTAAGAGCTCCCAAATAGTTTTGACTCTTGTGGTTGTTGTTATTTCTGCTGCTGTTATTCATGGAAACCAATCCAGAAAAGATAAACTTTTATAGACAAGACTCATAACTAAGAGCAGTAGCTTGTAGTTAAGTACTTGCAATTGCTAAATCTATTTCAGTAAGTCTACAAGCACCGGTCAAGGAAAATTGCTGAGTAAAAGACCAAGAGTCAGCTAAAACAATTTCCCAAAGACTTTCTGTGAATTGAGCTGGGGTCTTCTTGAGCTGCACTTCTCATGACCCCTGGTGCCCCCTAATATGGTAATACGTGAGCAAGCATGAAGCACAGTGTGGAATGGTGAGCACAGGTAGAATCAGTGCTATATGTTGGGCCAGGTAGCTAATGACCTCAGGTGGCAAAGCAGCCTCCCAGCTCAGGACTTACTTCCTGGGCTCTCATTTTCTCCAGGATCTTGGCTCGTTAATCATTATCTTGTAGATTTTCTATGCATCCAGATAATATTTTGCACATATCTACTGTGTATATATATGTGTACATATATATTATATATACTGTAGTACAAAGTAATAATAACTATAAGACTACATGTTGATTATAAATATCAGACTTTCTATTATAAATCTTTAACACGTATTAAGAGGAAATTTCTTTTCTTGATACAGTTTCTTTTTATATAAACAAACAGAATGCAATGGTTGTTTTGTCCTCAAATAGGTCATGCAAGATAGACTAATGCGATGTTTTTCAAACCTGGCCCATTTTCACAAACCTCCCACCCCCCCCCCCCCCCCACACACACACACACCACAACCGCCACCACCACCACCACCCTGCATTTCTTTAGAGGGATTTCCTTTTTACCTTTTCTCTCTCTTACAGTTGACTTATACACATTCAGTAATAAATGTTTGCCACCATGGCATTTTGTGGTTTTTCCTTTTACTATTATTGTTAAGGATGTGGTAGTGTTTCTATTATAAACATAATTTTGCAAGAGGTTATAATTTGTTTCAAATACCAGTTTAAAGATGTTACTTTGTACATTGAATTTCAACAGTCTATTTGTATTTTCTGACTTTCAAAAAACAGTATATTTCCTTATTCTATATATCTTCTACTTCAAACTTCAGAGTACGCTTCTATTAAATAAGAAGGACATGCAAATGGTCATTTCTGTTTCTATGGAGGCCTTGGCTACACTTTATAAAGATGAAGTGATTTATCCAAAGTGACACAATAAAGAAGCATCTGAGGCTAAGTCAGAGCTCAGAAACTATCTTCATCTCAGTTTCAATTTTCAGATGGCATAAGAGTACTCTTCATTTATATTTAGGTTACTTTGGTACCCTAGACTGCTGACTTTATGAATTTGATCAAGTATTTTGCTTGTGTAGTCTTCCTGGTAGGCTATTTGCTTGCACTGGTAATCTAGCACAGTGTCCAATTCACCAGGGCTGGTAGAGCAGAGAAGTCAGAAACTTCTCAGGCTCTCTTCTTTCTACCCAATACGAAGCATAGCTCAGTTCTCTTTAATGGGGGGGGGGGCGGCAGGGGGAGCATTGGAGAGGTTAGATCCTGTAATTTTAAAAAAAACTGGCTCTAGATTTGGCAGGGAATTGGAGAGGGACCAACATGGCTGCAGGAGTCACTACACAGGCCAAGGGGAAAGGGAAGCTGCCTGGGAGATATAACATTGGAGAAGAGGCAGGATGGCCAATGAGTTCCATTTCCTAGAGGGGAGTTTTCAAGAGCAAGGCCACCCGGACCATCAAAAGCTAATCTTCTTTCTATGGACATGGAGGGTATCATGCTGGAGTGAAATGGATCAGAAGGATAGGGGGCAGACATAGAAGGATCACACTCATTTGTGGAACATTAAAAAAATGTAATATGAGATTAATACCCAAGGGCAATAGAAACACAGGCCAGGATGATTACTCCATGTTTGGAGCTTGCATCAGGGGCTGAGGCAGAAGTCAATTGGGATAGAAAAGGAACTACTGTGGCAATGATAGTTGGGAATGATTACTCTGGATAAGTGCTCTGTACTGAATGTAGGTAAAGGAAAAAACATAATAACCTCTCAGTATCTGAGGTTATCAAACCATAATATGGGCGAACCATAATATGGGCAAACCATTATGGGCAGCCATAATGCCCAAAAAGGAGTGGGGTAGAGAGAGACAGTCAGAGACAGAAAGAGAGACAGAGACAGAGAGAGGGGGAGGGAGGAAATGTGCCCTTCATAGAGGCACCTGGGGATGGGGGGAGGGGGAGGGAAATTGTGGTCATTGGTGGTAGGAAATGTACATGGTGAGAGGGATGGGTTTTGGGACATTGTGTGACTGAGATCCAATAAAGAACAACTTTGTAATTATGTATCTCACAGTGACTCAATTGAAAAAAAAAGAGAGAATCCTTTCTGCAACAGGAAAGTGCATGGATAAACTTGTAAGCCCTTACTCGGTTAGAGAAGAACAGAGAAAGCAAGTACACATACAAGAAATACATGCATTCATCTACAAAGCTGGAAAGAACTGCAAAGGAGTTAGACTGATAGAAACATTTAACTTTTCTGATGCTCCTATCACAGCTGTACATATTTAATTACCTACCTGCTGCTGTGATTTCATAAAGTTATCCCTGGGTCAACCTATGACCTTCAGAGTGAGACTGTGGAATTGAGCGTTTAAGTCATATTGGTTTCTACTCAAGGGTTCATGTTTAGTAGTTCCTTCCAGACTTTTTATTTGATTTTATCCCAAGTTTTATTTTATTAAACCACTGTGAGTTATAAACTTATTCATAGTTGGGTTCTTGCCATACAATGTTCCATCACTGATCCCACCACCAGTGTAAACTTCCCTCTATCAGTGTTCCCAGATACCCTCTCCTACCACCCTCCAACCCTGCCCCAGGCTGCCATCTTGATAAGCATCTTTTACACTTGGTTGTTAAAGTTCAGGTCTCACGATTTCAGTGTTTTTGACACGGTGGTTAGGATAATTAGCTCCATCATTCCTAACACCACTGATGTACCTGAATCCCCTTGGTCCATGTTACTCTTGCTTCTCAGCTATTTCTTTCCCCTCTTTCCTTCATGTCTTTCTTCTTCCCTGTACTCTGGGGTCAACTCGCATCCCCTGTTTGAGCCATTGCATTTCCTCATCAGTTACTCTAAATGCCACATAGAAATATCATCCTGTGTTTGTCCTTCTTCTGGCTTACTTCATTTAACATGATGTCTTTTAGTTCCATCCATATTGCAGAAAATTGCATGATTTCATAATTCTTTACATCTGGGTAGTATTCCTCTGTGTGTATCACATCTTCATGATCCATTAATTTGTTGTTGGACATATAGGTTATTTCAGACCTAAGCTATTGTACTAAGTGCTGCAATTAATAATGGTATGCATATGTCCTTTGAATGAATTTTTCTGTCCTTAGGGTAGATAACCAAAAGTGGAATTACTGAGTCATATGGTAGTCAATTTTTAGTATACTGAGGAACCCTCCATACTGTTTTACAAAGGGGTTAAAACCACCAGCAGTAGATGAGAATTCCTTTCTCACCACATCTTTAACACAGATTGTTCCCATAGTTTTTAATATATGCTATTCTCACTGGTATGAGATAGTATCTCATTGTCTTGATTTAGATTTTCTCTAATACTAAGTGATAATGAGCATTTTTCCATGTGCCTATTGGCTATCTGTTGGTCTTCTTCATTTTCCTAAAATTAATTTTTCTCATTGACAATTAGAAGAGACAGAATATTAGTTCAATTAATATGTGATGTATGTGTGTGAGAGAGAAAGAGTCATAGAGAGAGATGAGACATTAAAACTGAATAGTATTCTTATTAATTTAAGGACTCTTACTAAAAGTAGTTTCAAACACTAAAAAGGTGGTTAAAATGGCTGCACCTTTGTTTTGCAGCCATACCCGCAGTGCTCTCGAGTTTACTTTTGGCACTATACTCAGGGATAACTCCTGATGGGCTTGGGGAACTCTGTAGGGTGCCAGGGATTGAATCTGTCAGCTCCATACAAGGCAAGCATCCTACCTTCTGTACTACTGCTCTGGCCCAAAAAATTTTACCTTAAGGTTCTTCTCATTTTAGAGAGTCTAGACTGCACATTGATATGTTTTTTGTTTCATCAGGTAAGTATGATACATGTTTGAATAGTGAATGATCACATTCTCTTTTTAATAAATGAACCTTATGTCAAGTTTTCTTGCCTTATAACTATCACTTTTTTATTAGCATACTTGAATTTATATAGCAATTCAGGCCCTACAAATAATAACCCTTATTTTAGTAGTAATCTTTCTATAAAGTATTGGCATTATGCCTCATTATATTAAATAAATATCCATGCAAAATACCTAAACATGACGTGGTTTCAACTTGATCTGTAAGTTGGCAATAGGATAGGAAATTATGTAGAACCTTTATGTTAACTAAGTGCCAAATCAACTTAAATTATCTTGTATGCTACTGTAGCTTACTTGAAAAAAAAGTTTATTAGGATAAATATAGTCTAGAAAATAATAGGAACTCTAATGCTGAAATAACACACAAATGCCAAACTATATACAAAGCATATTCCCTTTGTATACTCTATAGGTCTTATTAATGGCACCAAAAGCAACTGTAAAATATGCCTTCTCCAATGACAGGTCATTTGGTCTTAATTTACTCTTTCCACTCTTGTTGAGATACTATTCCATTTTAGTTACCTTTTTAGTTATAATTTTGATCACTGTATCACTGGAAGGTATTATTTCGTTATTTAGGAGGAGTAGAAAGTTGTTTTACAGTCTTTAGCGCCTCTCAAAAGATTGGCAAAATTATTTTGAAATATTGCTCCTTGATTTGTCTAGTACCATCTGTATTGGGTCATCAGGTTGAAAATCCTCATTTGTAGGAAGTTTTCTAGTGAGTATATATGAAGCTTGAATTTTACTAGTGGTGCTGGTAGTGGTGGTACTGGTGGAGGTATTTGTGTGTGTGTGTGTGTGTGTGTGTGTGTGAGAGAGAGAGAGAGAGAGAGGGAGAGATTCATAAAATATTTTTAGGTTTATGTCCAAATTGTGTCAGAACTACAGCAAGTTCCTGTCTGTTGCCTGTCTCTTTGCCCATCTTGTTTCTCCTATTACTAACATCTCGCATCAGTGAAATTTCTTTCCTCGCACTAGTGAACTAAAGCAGATACATTATTTTTAACCAATGTCCTTGGTTTATATTTGAGGCCTATTCTTTGTGTCCTGGAGTTGAATGGGTTTTTACAAAGTCATTTACCATTATATTATTATGCAGAATAGATTCACTGCTCCCAGACATTCAGTCCTCACTTTCTGGCAAAATCCTTGAACACCCTGATTCTTGCCTACCTCTATAGTTTGGCCTTGTCCAGATGTGCCACAAAACTGCAGTGACACTTACACTAACCTTCCCGTACAGCTTCTGTAGTCCTGCACTTCTGTGTTCTCATCTGGCTTGATAGAAGTTTTCTTTTTTATCTCCAATAAAATCTCATGGTTTGGATGTGCCACAATTATTTCTCAGCACACCTATTGAAGGACAGATGGTTGCTTCAATTTTGTAATTATAGCTTTGTTATTAAACATCTGTGTGCATATTTTTGAGTAGATGAGATTTTTAAAACACTTTTAGATAAATACTAAAGAGCACCATTGCTAGATCATAGCCTATGAATCACTTAACTTAATAAGAAACTGCCAAACTGTCCTCCAGAGTGACTCTATCAGGGCTGGAGAGATAGTATGGTCGATCGGATGCTTGCCTTGCATGTGAGCAAAGTGACTGTCATTCTGTATTCCCACCAGCAATGAGGGAAAATCCCGCATGCTCCTCATCCTCACCAATATTTGGTGCTTAATGTTTTGGCTGGAAAGCCAAATTGGTGTGCAGGGGGAGCTCATTACTATTTTAATTTGCATTTCCCTGATGGCCTATAATGTGGCGGAATAAGCTTGTCAGTCATTTCTGCTCCAGGTTTTATTATAGGTTAGGTAATGCTTTTTGCAGGGAAGGCATCTCTGCCTACTGTATTATGTCTTTTCTTTGTAAATTTCTTCAAAATTTCTTCAAAAATTCAGTCTCTTGAAACAGCAACCATGGATCTTTGGGTGCTGTGAGATTCAATGAAGGATGCCAATTGGGTTGAGTAGTTCTGCTCAGACTTCAGTTGCTTTGCAGTCGCTTTATGCCATCCTGTACTTCCAGCCCCTCCCCTGGGATCCTGGGGTTCAGTTTGGGGTTCTCTTCTTTGCTGTGCAAATTTTTAAGTGTGTAAAATTGAGAGTATTCAAAACTAAGTGGTCAGAATGAAGAGAAAACTTGAAACCATGTTTACACAAGGAAGAGCTGGAGGAATAGGGGATGTTTATTCTGGAGGAGAGGGTTACAGAAACGCTGTCTTCACAGATCTACAAGTCTGTCATGTAGAAGAAAGGTTGGATTGATTCTGCATGGCTCAGCGCGTAGTGGTGGGCTGATTAAGGGGCAATGAGGGGAAGACACTGGAATGGCTTTCTCCTGGTTACCAGGTTCCTGAAAGGAGGGACCTACAAAGTAGCCACCTCAGAGAGTGAAGATAGCCATGCCCAACCTAGGTAAATTGTTGCTCTTGTACAAAGGGCCCTGGGAAATCCCCCATTAAGAAGGCACATGAGATCACTCCCAACTTTAAGATGCTGAATCTGTATTTCTCAATATAGCAAATGCATTTACTGTCCACCCTCGGCTTACCAGGCACAAAGCGCTAGGGGATATAGAAACAGCGACCATTAATGTAGGAGAAGATGTGGGGCCGAAGCAATAGCACAGCAGGGAGGGCATTTGCCTTGCACTCTGCCTACCTGGGTTCAATCGCCAGCATCCCATATGGTTCCCTGAGCACTGCCAGGAGTAATTCCTGAGCGAAGAGCCAGGAGTAACCCCTGAGCATTTTTCTGGGTGTGATCCAATAATAAAAAAAAATAAAAAGATGTGTTGTAAGGGGAACAGGGTTCATGAGGTCTCAGAGTTCCAAAGAAGGTCCACTAATATAATCTATGAAGATTGGGCCTGAGTATTATCTGAATCACATGCATTGCCCATGAGTGGGCATTGCAGCAGAAAAGCCAAGTGTGGACTGATGCCTGGATGAAAAGATGGCGAAGGTGGATAGGCAGAGAGCAAAAATGGAGCAAGAGCTGGAGCAGAGTATACTTTCTATAGTAAACTGGGTCTCATGCCTTAGCTGTTTAGGTGTAGTGGTTTAATCCCATTTGCATATCCGGCAGGTGGTTCAGCTGATAGAAAGCAATGGAGTGATGCTAACCACCAAGTCTCCCGAGACTCCTCTCCAAGTCTGCAATTTCTCACCTCTTCTACTTTGTAATAGTCTATGAGAATGAATTCAATTTTTTGTCTCTTCCTATTTTACTAAATTTCTAAGCAAATGCAGTCTAGGTCTTCATTGTCTCTGAGACCAAGTGAACATGTTGACAATAACATTGTTATTTTTATATAATATGGAAGCAGTGTTATATGTGTGTATATGTGTGTATTCTGGAGTCTCCATAAATGGCCATTGGCAGCTTATAAACAGACTCTGCTAGCTTCTAGTTCTCGTGTTTCTTGTGGCCTGAGGGATGTATCTTCTGTGCCAGTCCTGCTGGTCCTAGTGTTTTCCATCACTTATTCATACAATTGGAAACCTCACAGTGCTAAGCTATCACTGCACTTTTTAAGGCCCTTCCCGCACATTCCCAACAAAAAGTGATTGTAAGTGATCCACCTCCTTATTTTGGTCACTTTTTTGTAGTCTCCTTGGCAAGGCATTGGAAATTGATTGACTCATGCATCTTACAGACTGACAAGATCAACTCAGCTGCCAGTTTTTTACATGCAAATCTAATATCTATGGGGCCAGTAGCTAAGAGACACTGCAGGGTTTTCTCTTCATTCCATTTTCCCTAAGAAGCGTGAAGGTCCTCCTTGTCCTGGTCAGTTCTTTTCAGCATTCTGATAAGTCAAAAGCAGGTTCACCTTGCATCATAGACTGACTTGTAGCTGAGAAAATAATTGTTGCTATTTTACTGTCTATGTCTGGCACAGGACTAACTATTTCTATGCCAATATTTAATCACTCCAACCCTTGGAGGTACAAACCATTCCCATTTATAGGTGAGAGGCTGATACTGAAAGAAATTGCATACCTTGCTCAAGGTCAAAGAGCCGACAAGGCAAAATTCACAGCCAGACTAGTCTGGAATGTTCCAAACATCAAACCCTTCCTGTGTCCCCACACTTGGACATAAACACTCATATGTGGAAACTTTATTGATGAGCATTCAATACTGACTTGGCTCATTTGTCATCTGCATAAATTCAACATTGGTTTTCATATCTAGGGCTGGGAAGAAACAGTGGGCGCTGCCATTTCTCACCTTTTGAAAACCTGCCTGTCGAAGAGCTCAAAGGAGCAGGCTTTGAATCTCAGCAGCCAGCTGGGCATCCCCAAAGATACCAGCCGGTTGAAGAAACACATCACCTTGTTCTGCGATAGGTTGGCCAAAGGTGGACGTCTCTGTCTCAGTACCGATGCTGCTGCCCCACAGACCATGGTCATGCCAGGTGAGAGCATCTGCACTCGCTAGACACAACTGTACTTCTCCCAAATTAAAGGAATGTGCCTGTGGTTTGCATTTGGGGATTACGTTTCATATTAAAGTGATGATAGCCAAGAAAATTGCTTTCACGTTTCCCCTCAGATATCCGGGGTAACCACTTGGATAAATATTCTTGGGGTATTTGCTTGCTGGACATTTCTAGAATGGTATGCCTTTTTCTTTTCCCTCCTCCCCTCTGCTTTTAAGTATATGATCCATTTTGTTTTTTCTTCTAACCAATAAAAAGTGATTCAAGAATAAAACTATTTTTTAAAGAAAAGTCTAACTAAATGTGATCTCGCGATACCATATTTCACAAATATAAATAGCATCATGCAAGCAGTTAATGTGATCCAGATGATTCCTGTCTCTTCTGCTGTTTGCTTGCATTGTGGTCCTCAGAATAAGAGGAAGAGACAAAGAAAAGACCAGGAACAGGAGATGTCAGCAGGCTGCAGGATTGAGATCCTGTTTGCTCATTCAGTCAGCCGGGTCCCTGCTTTTGCACCATCTGAACAGGGTGAGCCATTGCTGGCCTTTACTTGGGTCCCTCGAGCAACAGATCTCATGTCCTACCCCCCTCTGAGCATTTATCCTTGTGCCAGCATCAAGGATAAACAGTAGATGAACTTGTGAAATGCAACGCTTGTAGCATACCTTTGCTCTTCAGTAAGGGCCAAAGCATGGGAAGTGATGTGGTGTTCTCTTTTTCCTTCTCTGTGCCCTTGAACATCGCAGGCTTATGCTCTTCCTGTTGCTCCTTTCCCCCTCGATCAGCATTCCTAGAAGTAAATAGGAATGGAAGCAGAAACTTTTTTAAAAAGTTAGCCATAGAGTCTGCCTACCTTAATCTAATAAGCACAGACTCTGGAGACAGATCAATGCTTGGGGCCTGCCTTTATCCTTTACTGAGAATATTACCTTGAGAACATTACTTAACTTTCCAGTTTTCTTACTTTTGAAAGTGGGTAAATAATGCTCCCTTGTTATAGGTCTATAGATGTCTGTAAAGCTCTTAGAGAAAGAATTTCTTGGAAGAGAGGTACACACAAAGCATTTAAGTATAATAATTACAACCTTCTGGATGTGTGTCTAAGTTAGTTTCTAAATTGTTGATGGGAAAATAGCTGGTTTGGGGTCATGGTTCTATCCTCTGAGGTTTAAAATGTGGGTGATTCGCAGTCAATCAACATAATACATCATATCAATAAGAGAAAAAATAAAAACCATATGATCATATCAATAGATGCAGAGAAAGCATTTGACAAGATCCAACACCCATTTATGATAAAAACTCTCCATAAAATGGGAATTAAAGGAACCTTCCTCAATATGGTCAAAGCCATCTACCAAAAGCCCACAGCGAGCATCATTCTCAATGGAGAAAACCTGAAAGCCTTTTAGATTGGGGGGCAAGACAAGGTTGCTCACTCTCACCACTTCTGCTCAATATGGTTCTGGAAGTACTTGCCAGAGCAATCAGGAGAAGAAAAAGGACACTAAGGGCATCCAGATAGGTGAGGAAGAAGTCAAGCTGTCACTATTTGAGATGACATGATACTATACCTAGAGAACCCTACACTCTCAACCAAAAAGCTCCTAGGAATAATAGATACTATAGAACAGTGGCAGGGTACAAATCAATTCTCCAAAATCAGTGGCTTTTCTATATACAAATAACGAAAGAGAAGAAAGAGATATTAAGAAAATGATCCCATTCACAATTGTGCCACAGAAAATCAAATACCTAGGAATCAGCTTAACAAAGAGTGTAAAGGACCTGTACAAAGAAAACTACAAAACACTGCTTCAAGAAATAAAGAGAACATGAGGAAATGTAAACACATTCCCTACTCAGGGATTGGGAGAATGAACATTGTCAAAATGCTACTACTCCCTAGAGCTTTATACAGATTCAATGCGGTCACTATAAGAATACCCATAACATTTTTCAAAGAAATTGAACAAACACTCGTGAAATTTGTATGGAGCAATAAACCCCCATGGATAGCTAAAGTAATCCTTGGGAAAAAGAAGGTGGGAGGCATCATCTTTCTCCACCCTCAAACTGTACTACAAAGCAGTAGTAGTTAAAACAGCATGGTATTGGAATAAAAACAGACCTGTGGACATATGGAATAGAGTTGAGTATCCTGACATCCATCCCCAAATAAATGATCATTTAATCTTTGATAAAGGAGCAAAAGTATGAAATCGAGCAAGGAAAGCCTCTCCAACAAGTGGTGCTGGGAAAACTGGGCAGCTGCATGTAAAAAAAATGAATTTGGACCTCTATCACCATGCACAAAAATCAGATCAAAATGGATTAAAGATCTCCACATCAGACCTGAATCCATAAAGTATGTCGAAGAAAATATAGGAAAAACCCTCCACAACATTGAAGCTAAAGGCATCTTCAAAATGAAACACCACTAACAAAGCAAGTGGAAGCAAAGATAAACATATGGGACTACATGAAACTAAAAAGCTTCTGCACCTCAAAAGAAACAGTGACCAAGATACAAAGACAGTCCACAGAATGGGAATGAATGTTCACCCACTACCCATCTGATAAGGGGTTAATATCCAGGATATATCAGGCACTGGTAGAACTTTACAAAGAAGAAAACAACCAAACCCATCAAAAAAATGGGGAGAAGAAATGAACAGAAACTTCGACAAGGGAGAAATTTGTATGGCCAAAAGGCATATGAAAAAATGCTCATCATCACTAATCGTCAGAGAGATGCAAATCAAAACAACAATGAGATATCACCTCACACCACAGAGACTGGCACATATCCAAATGGGCAAGGACAACAAATGCTGCCATGGATGCTGGGAGAAAGGGACTCTCATCCCTTGTTGGTGGGAATGTTGACTGGTGCAGCCTTTTGGGGAAAACAATATGGACATTCCTCCAAAGACTAGATATTGAGCTCCCTTTTGACCCAGCCATACCACTCCTGGGAATATACCCTGGGAGGCCAAAAATATGCAACAGAAACACCATCTGCACTTTTATGTTCATAGCAGCACTATTCACAATAGCCAGAATCTGGAAACAACCAGAGTGCCCAAGAACTGATGACTGGATAAAGAAACTTTGGTACATCTACACAATGGAATACTACACAGCTGTTAGGAAAAAAGAAGTCATGAAATTTGCCTATAAATGAATGGACATGGAGAGGATCATGCTGAGTGAAATTAGCCGGAGGGAAAAGGACAGATATAGAATGACTGCATTTATTTG
>JAJIBD010038701.1:0-27567 GCA_021461705.1 Cryptotis parvus
AATTACAAAGATATACAATTAAAAAGTTCATATTTGGGTTTTGGTCATACAGTGTTCCAGCACCCATCCCTCCACCAGTGCCCATCTCCCACCACAAACATCCCCGGTTCCCCTCCTCCCCCAGCCGTCGGCCTCCATGGCAGGTTCTTTATTTCTTTCCCTTTCTCCCTCTTTGTCTTTTCCTTCCCTTCCAGAGTATGGATTACAGACATACATTAAAGGGTTGTCATGTTTATCTTTTTGCCTGTATTTAATGCTCAGTTCTAGGTTGGTATTAGTACCCTCGACAATTGTTAGCACACTGTTCCATTTTCTGTCTCACCTAGCCTCTGACTCCCGCACGTTTGTGATAATTTCCACCTTTGACAAGACCTCCTGATACATGTTTCACTTGACCTTGGATACTGGTATCATAATATGTACATATATATTTATGTCGTGCAAATAAATGCAGTCATTCTGTATCTGTCTCTCTACTTCTGGCTAATTTCGCTCAACATATTCTTCTCCATGTCCATCTATTTATAGGCAAATTTTATGACTTCATTTTTCCTAACAGCTGCATAGTATTCCATTGTGTAGATGTACCAAAGCTTCTTTATCCAGTCATCGATTCTGGGGCACTCTGGTTGCTTCCAGATTCTGGCTATTGTGAATAATGCTGCTATGAACATAAAAAGTAGGGATGGTGTTTCCGCTGCGTAGTTTTGGCTTCCCAGAGCAGATTCCCAGGAGTGGTATGGCTGGGTCTAATGGGAGTTCAATTTCTAGTCTTTGGAGGAAAGTCCATATTGTTTTACAGAAAGGCTGTACCAGCCGGCATTCCCACCAACAATGGATGAGTGTCCAATTTTTCCCACATCCACGCCAGCACTTGTTCTTGCTCTTTTGAATATGTGCCAGTCTCTGTGGTGTGAAGTGATATCTCATTGTTGTTTTGATTTGCATCTCTCTGATGATTAGTGATGATGAGAATTTTTCATTTGTTTTTTGACCATTGGAATTTCTTCCTTGTTGAAGTTTCTGTTCATTTCTTCTCCCCCATTTTTTGATGGGGTTGTTTGTTTTCTTCTTGTAAAGTGCTACCAGTGCCTGATATATCTTGGATATTAACCCCTTATCAGATGGGTATTGGGTGAATATTCTTTCCCATTCTGTGGACTGCCTTTGTATCTTAGTCACTGTTTCTTTTGGGGTGCAAAGCTTTTTAGTTTCATGTAGTCCCATAAGTTTATCTTTTCTTCTAGTTGCTTTGTTAGTGATGTTTCACCTTTGAAGATGCCTTTAGCTTCAATGTTGTGGAGGGTTTTTCCCTATATTTTTATTCAATTCAATTTATGGATTCAAGTCTGATATTGAGATCTTTAATCCATTTTGGTCGGATTTTTGTGCATGGTGTTAGACAGAGGTCCAAATTATTTTTTTACATGTCGCTGCCCAGGTTTTCCAACACCACTTGTTGAAGAGGCTTTCCCTTACTCCATTTTGGCCTCTTTGCACATTTATTAAAGATTAAATGACCATTTGTTTGATGTTGGGTGTCAGGATACTCAATTCTATTCCATAGGTTCGTAGGTCTGCTCTTATTCCAATACCACACTGCTTTAATTACTACTGCCTGGTAGTACAGTTTGAAGTTGGGAAAGGTGATGCCTCCCCATCTCCTTTTTTGAGTGTTGCTTTAACTATCTGTGTGGGGTTATTGTTTCATACAAATATCAGGAGTGTTTGGTCAAATTAAATTCTTAATTTTTCTTATTTCATGGAATGAAAGTAATTTAGTGATCACTAATAATTCCTTGATTCACGGAGGATTGCTTTAGCTATCCTTGGGGGTTTATTGTTCCATGCAAATTTCAGGAGCGTTTGGTCAATTTCTTTGAAGAATGTCATGGGTATCCTTATAGGGACTGCATTGAATCTGTACAGAGCTCTAGGGAGTATTACCATTTTGATTATATTGATTCTTCCCATCCATGAACAGGGAATGTTTACATTTCCTTGTGTTCTCTTTATCTCTTGGAGCAGTGTCTTTGCAGTTTTCTTTTACAGGTCCTTTACACACTTGGTTAAGTTGATTCCTAGGCATTTGATTTTCTGTGACACAATTGTGAATGGAATAGTTTCCTTAATATCCCTTTCTTCTCTTTCATTATTTGTATATAGGAAAGTCATCGACTTTTGGGTGTTGATTTTGTATCCTGCCACTCTGCTATATGTGTCTATTGTTTCTAGGAGTTTTTTGGTAGAGAGTTTAGGGTTCTCTAGGTATAATATCATGTCATCTGCGAATAATGATAGCTTGACTTCTTCCTAACCTATCTGGATGCCCTTGATGTCCTTTTCTTCTCTGATTGCTATGGCAAGTACTTCCAGTTCTATATTGAATAAAAAGAGGTGAGAGTGGGCAACCTTGTCTTGTCCCTGAACTCAGGGGGAAGGCTTTCCATTTTTCCCCATTTAGAATGATGCTCGCTGTGGGTTTTTGGTAGATGGCTGCAACTATCTTGAGGAAAGTCCCTTCAATTCCCATTTTCTTGGACGGTTTTAATCATGAATGGGTGCTGAATCTTGTCAAATGCTTTTTCTGCGTCTATCAATAGGATCATATGGTTTTTATTTTTTTCTCTTATTGATATGATTTATTATTTTGATTGAATTGCATATGTTGAACCATCCTTGCATTCCCGGGATGAATCCTACTTGGTCATGATGTATAATCTTCTTGATGAGTCTTTGGATTCTATTTGCTAGTATTTTGTTGAAGATCTTAGCATCCGTATTCATCAGGGATATTGGTCTGTAGTTTTCTTTCTTTGTGTTGTCTCTCCCTGCTTTAGGTATCAGGGTGATATGTGCCTCGTAGAAGCTGTTTGGGGGTGTTTCTGTTTCTTCTATTTCCTGGAAGAGCTTGAAAAGGACTGCAAGTAGGTCCTCCTTAAAGGTTTGGTAGAGTTCACTAGGGAATCCGTCTGGACCTGGGCTTTTGTGTTTGGGAAGGCTTTTTAATTACTTTTTCTATTTCCTCAATGGTGATAGGCTTACTAAGGTATTGGAGGTCTTCTTGTTTCAGCCGTGGGAGGTTATAGGACTTCAGGAATTTATCCATTTCTTCTAGATTCTTGTGTTTCATGACATACAGGCTCTCAAAGTAATCTCTGATGATCTTTTGGATTTCTGTGGTTTCTGTTGTGATGTCACCATTTTTATTTCTGATTCTGTTTATTTGGGTTCTCTCTTTCCCTGTCCTTACAAGTCTTGCCAATTTTTTGTCAATCTTGTTTATTTTTTCAAAAAACCAGCTCTTGGTTTCATTAATCTTTTGGATTGTTTTTTTTTGGTTTCCAACTCATTGATTTCCCTAAGTTTTATTATTTCCTTTTTTCTGCCTGGGTTGGGCTCCTTTTTGTTGGTCTTTTTCTAATGTCTTCAGCTGTGTAATCAGGTTATTTATGTGGGCCCTTTCTTGTTTCCCTGATGAATGCTTGCAGAACTATAAACTTCCCTCTTAACACGGCTTTTGCCGTGTCCCACAAGTTCTTATAGTTGGTGTCTTCATTTTCATTTGTTTCCAGAAATCTTTGGATTTCCTGTTTGATATCTTCTATGACCCATTTGTTGTTCAGGAGTGAGCTGTTCAGTTTCCAGGTGTTTGGTTTGACTCCCTTTTTTGTGTACGGTTAACTTCCATTTTCAGTGCCTCATGGTCTGAAAAGATGGCTGACACAATTTCTATCTTTTTATTTTCTTGAGGTATACTTTGTGGCTCAGCATGTGGTCTATCTTGGAGAATGTTCCATGTTTCACTAGAGAAAATGTGTATTCAGCTTTTTTTGGCATGAAAAGCCCTGTATATATCCACTAGCTCTCTTTCTTCCATTTCTTCCTTGAGGGCCAATATTTCCTTGGTGAGTTTCAGTGTTTTTTGATCTATCCATAGTTGATAGAGCAATGTTGAAGTCTCCACCTATTATTGTGTTACTGTTAAAGTCTTCTTTGAGGTCTCTTAGCAGTTGTTTTATGTATTTTGCTGGCCCCTCGTTGGGTGCATATATGTTTAGTAGTGTAATTTCTTCCTGGTGTACATACCCCTTAATTAATAAGAAATGGCCTGCATTGTCCCTTCTATCCTTTTTCAGCCTGAAGTCTATATTATCTGATACTCATATGGCCACACCAGCCTTTTTGGAGGAGTTGTTTGTGGAGAAAAGGTATTCCAACCTTTGACTTTGAGTCTGTGTTTGTTCTGATTACTCAGATGTGTTTCTTGTAGACAGCAGAATGTTGGGTTCAATTTTTTTAATCCATTTTGTCATTCTGTGTCTCTTAATTGGTGCATTTAGACCATTGACATTGAGAGAGATTATTGTCATCGGATTTTGTGCCATCTTTCTGTTTGTGCTTGTTGTGCTTTTGGGTCTGGTCTTATTACAGTAGACCCTTCAGTCCTCTTTTAAAGTTGGTTTTGTGTCCATGAAGTTCCTAAGTTGTTGCTTATCCATGAAGTTGTGTATATTTCCTTCATACCTGAATGTGAGTCTGGCCGGGTAAAGAATTCTTGGTGAGGCCTGCAGTTCATTGAGCCTTTTCACAATATCCCACCATTGTTTTCCCGGCTCAGAGTGTTTCATCAGAGAAGTCTGCTGTACATCTTAGGGATGTTCCTTTGTATGTGATTTCCTTTTTTGATCTTGCTGCTTTCAGTATTCTATCTCTATCTATATTTTTTGTCATTCTAATTAAGATTTGTCTTGGAGTATTCTTGTTGTGGTTTCTTTTTAGCTGGTATCCTACGGGACTCCTGGATCTTGAGGCAAGCGTTCTTTAGTTCCGGGAACTTCTCAGCAATTATGGCTTTGACAGTTTCTTCTTCATAAAGGTTTTCTTCTTGCCCTTCTGGGACCCCAATGATCCATATGTTGTTTCTTCTGGCTTCATCCCGATTATCTCTTGTTGTCTGTTCGGTGATTGTGAGTTTTTTTTCTATCTTCTGGTGTTGTGGAGAGAATCTTTGGAACTCGTCTTCAAGATCACTAATTCTTTCTTCAGTAGCTATTATTCTGTTATGATAGCCTTCCACTGTGTTTTTTCATTTCATATCCCTCATTTTTAATATCTGTCATTTCCACTTCCATTTTCCTCATTTCTTCTTTCATGTCCTCTTTTATTTTATTGATTTTGCATTCCATTGCTTCTTTGAGTTCCTTATGCATCCTTAACAATTCTTTCTGAAATTCCTTATCAGAGAGGTTATACAACTCACTGGTATTGCTTGGCTCATCTGGACTAGTGACTTCCCTCACAGAGCTTGGTGGAATTTTGCGTTGCTTTACCATTATGACTATTGTAGGTTGGAAATGTGAGTTCTTGGATGACCAGATAGTAGAGTTTGTAGGTGTCTGGGCTGTTTGCAGTGTTTGAGTGGGTGGCAAGGAGTGCAGGAACAAAGGTTCACTGGTACCTCATGCAAGATAGTAAGAGGATTGCGCAGACGCTAGAGGTTTTGAGTTTTGGGATGTGGGTGTATGGTTCTGGCCTGTTCCTGGGACTGATTGGGTCTGCAGAGATGCAACACAGACACACCTGTGGGGGACGTTGCAGACCTTCCCAGAAGCTCAGGGCCCAAAGGGGCCTGGAGTGAAACCAATGCTGTTTGCCTCAGTTCCCGTTGATGGAAGTTCCAGCTGTTCCCTGGGGCTGATTGGGTCCCATGGAGATGCAAGGATCACACACACACCTGTGGGGAGGTTGCAGACGTTCCTGGAAGCTCCACAACAAATAGATTTTTAAAATAAAACCTGAGAATTTAGAAATTAAAGCTTGAAGACTGGTGAAAAGCCAAACAGATAAATAAGTTTGTTATGTGTTTGTCAAGTATCAATTACAATTGATTTAGTTCATCTAGCATCATGAAACACTCATTTCCCATTCTGTAATTTAATATGGATAAATTACCATTAGGGAAAGGATGCTTCCCTATGACATAATTTAAAAATGAGTCAGATTAATTATATTAGTTTAAGAGAACTCACTGGGTGATATCAGCCATAACTTCTAAATATTTTTGTTTTATTGGAATAAGATGATTAGAAATATTAAGGATGCCTTTTTATTGGTCAATTTCATCAAAAATAAATATATTTTTTGCCCAGAATTGACTAAAGTTTAGTGATTCATAAGTATTGAGAATGGTTCCTTTAGAGTTTATCTGTGTTTTTTAAAAAAAGTGAAATAACGTGAAGTATAAAGAAATTACTATTTTTCCTGTTTTTATATCTTTGAAAAATGATATTATTAGGGTCCTTTAAGTTTTTCTGTGGGCATTGATGGTATGTGCTGTTGAAGAAGTGGCCCTGCAAGATGGTCCCTGTTATGTCATTTAGGCATGCGGGTAATTTTGAGCTGAGCTCAATCAAAGTCCTGAAATCTTACAAGAAATTTGTTCATTCCAGTAAATACTAAAAAGAGTAAAAATTAGAAATACAACCAGAATTGTGTTTTTTAAATACCAGAGTACTCTTTGTATAGAATAAAACCCTCCCACCTCCCACATGGCCAGCGAATCTATAGTTACAGACTACCTGATCTTCATCACTCTTTGTATAACTCCCATTTTCTCTTGTCAAAGACCCAGGTCTCTATTCTGTACCTTAGCTTGGATTTATAGTCCCATTTTTCTTCACTGACCATGAAATTTTTTTTTTAATGGAGAGTCCCCATACAGTATAATTAAACTAATTTTATGCCAATTTGTCCAATGTTGGTTTGATTGCTGAAAAAACAGAAGAGGAGCCCAGAAGGGGTAGGATACTATTTTCCCTTCTCACCTACAGTACACACAATAAATGTTTAACCACATGCTCTCTTTTCCAACTCTAACTCAATATCTAATTTAAGCATTAAATCTATTTAACATTTTACATATATATTATGTAGAAAGCATCTTTCACCCATCTAATTTTATAAATGTTAGAAATAGGAAATATTATAGTAAAAGGAAATTTAAATGTTGCACTAAGGCACTTTCATAAACACATACATATATGGTAAACTTGAATTCGTATCCAAACAAATGACATATTAAGTATTATCTCCTTTTCTTAGACTATTTAGGAAAAAGAGAAACTCCATTTAAGAGAAAATCTGATGATCTTCATCAGAGAACTCTAGGGTCAGTAGTAATATGATGTATAAAGGAGGGAATGGCAGGGAAGAACTAAAAGTCAGTTAAGGTAATGACTAAGCTTCTGTTTCTTTACTTATATGACCTACTATGGGTTATGTAGATGTTACGTAACCCTTATCTTTGTACCCAATTTCTAAACTTTAATATTGGGCAAGTGTTATCAGCCTTCACTCTTTTATAAGATTTTTTATAAGAATCTAAGGAGCAGAGGTATAAAAGCACATGATTTTACCTGGGAATTACTAATTGGAAAGTAACCAACAATTTATATAACATAATAATATCTCTGTGAACCAGAAGGCAAGATAAAATAGGCAAGTGAGTAAGAACTCGGACTATTAAACCAATTTAATCACAATTAGCACTTTTAATAGTTGGAAATCTGTAGACATCCATGCATAGTTACTTTCTACAGAAATCTACAAGCAAGAGCTTTGGAAACGATAAGATGTTAAGCAAATATAAAATATTTTTCAAATTGTTTTTAACATTTACAGAAATGTTCATGTTTGGGTTTTGGCCATATAGTGTTCCAGCACCCATCCCTCCACCAGTGCCCATTGCCCACCACCAATGTCCCCGATTCCCTCCCCCTCCCCTAGCCTGCCTCCATGGCAGATTCTTTATCTCTTTTATCTCTTTCTCTTTCTCCCTCTCTCTCTCTTTCTCTCTTTCCCTCTCTTACATGCTGCAGATTGTAATACATATACTTAGAGTTTATGTGGATCTTTTGCCTGAATTTAACCCTAAGTTCTATGTGGTAATAGACTTTCGACAATTATTGGCACACTGTTCCCTTCTCTATCTTACCTAACCTCTGCTTCTACACGTTTGTGGTAGTTTCCACTTTTGGCAAGACCTCCTGAGCCACGTTTCACCTGACCTTGGATATTGGTATCATTATATGTATATATATATATATATATTTATTTATTTATGTCATGCAAATAAATGCAGTCTTTCTATATCTGTCTCTGTCTCTCTCCTTCTGGCTAATTTCATTCAACATGATCCTCTCCATGTCCATCAATTATATAAAATACTTTTAACAGTCTCAATCCTTCTTGCTTGAGCCTTTTAGTTGGGAAGAATTAGGTTATAATTTTCAGTTGAAATCAAACACCAGGGTGGGCCTGGAGGGAAGGAGTAAGAAAAGGAAAGGAAGATTCGCTTCTCTTTCTCTATAGTTTTCCATTGTTCCTTGTTTATGTATGCCTGGAATATAATTCAGTGTTATACCTTCACCCCCACCAAAGCAATAAGAAGTAGTTATTTCCAAATAAGCAAATAGATATTTTTTGTTTAATGTGTGAGTTTTAAGTTAAAGAAATAATCACTTTAATTTTTTAAGTTAACTTCTCATATCTTGACTTAAGACTTTTAAAATAAACCATATAAGATATAGATTTTAGCTATTCATCATATACCATTTTCTGTCCTCTAAAAGATCCTTTATGTAAGTTATAGTAACTACAAAGTGCTTTGAAATAAGTATTGCTGCTCACAAGTTACTGATGTAATCTGAAACAGTTTTGCACTATGGAGAAATAAATAGATAGATAGATAGATAGATAGATAGATAGATAGATAGATAGATAGATAGATAGATAGATAGATAGATAGATAGATAGATAGGTAGATAGGTAGGTCGGTAGGTAGATAGATAGATAGATAGATAGATAGATAGATGAGATAGATAGATAGATAGATAGATAGATAGATAGATAGATAGATAGATAGATAGATAGATAGATAGATAGATAGATAGATAGATAGATAGATAGATAGATAGATAGATAGATAGATAGATAGATAGATAGATAGATAGATAGATAGATAGATAGATAGATAGATAGATAGATATAGAACAAGAACTAGACCTCCAAACTGTCTGTAGAATATTGAATCTATGTGGTTAATTGACAGAATCATAGTTTAGAAGATTCTGTAAATAGATAAATATAATTTCTGAGGCACCTCAAAAATCCTCAGCAGTAAACTTGTGTTGTTTTAAAGTCATTATGATCTGGCTCAATGGCCTACTGGTAGTTGTTTGTTTAAATTGAATGTTAATCCACAAGAACCTTTGGGGAAATCATTGTAACCAACTATGAACTAGATTATTAATGAAAGCTGACTTTAGCACTTGGTTAGAGTTGCATTTTTGTCTTCTAAGAGGACAGATAATTGGGTAAACATCAAATCTTGGCCTGGGGATTAGGGAAGGGAGGGGCCATTGGAAAGAATCTTACCTAAGTTTTTTCTTCTCTAATTTCAGCCATTACAGCCTTGGCAAAGTTGTTAGTCAAAGTTTCTTGGTAAAAAGGATTATGTCCACATTTAGGGCTCCAGATTGAATAAATAACATATATATTTTCCCAAAGTTTCCCTAAAATTAACCATTTCTCTCAGCCCATGACGAATGACTTGTAGCTTGAAATACAAGTCTTTCTCAAATTCAACTTGAGAATTTCTCATGTATCCTTCAATAATTATTAAAGGAAATCAACTGAGGCCACCGGAATGCTCATGATTAAACAGGAATGTTTAGAGCTTCTGTGGCCTGGAGAGATCTTAATGGCACTACACAGCAAGTGAGTATTCAACCCAATGGGGGAAGGAAGATTAAGTTGCTGAAACGGGGGGTGGGGGTGGAGGGTGGGTGGGAAGGGCTATTTACTGTAGCAAGGATGAACCAGAAAACTTTCTGGAATAGGAACTTCAGTCCTCCACAGAGGCAGGAAAGAGGAGAGTTAACAATCTGTTATAAGCAACACAGAGCAGTAAGTAGAGATGCCTGGAATAAAGAAATGTCTAAGAAACATCAGTGACAGACCCTGATGCCTGAGGCAGACATTCCAACATGACCATGTGAGAAGAACAACTCACCTTAGCACCTCGGATGCAAAACTAGATTTAGTCAAGTCAATTAATAATACTATTGATATATTGTAAAGGAAGTTTGCTGTGCATCAAACTTACATATGCAACAGTACTTGAAAAATTCTTTAATTGTCACCTTAACCAGAAGAAATGAAGTTGCTTCTTGAGGAGAAGGCAGGTAAAGTGCTAAGCCTGAAGCACTGTCAGTAACAGTGCTGTAAATCACAGAGCCTAAAGGGAGAAAAAAAATAAGGTGCCATCCTAGAAATAGGCTGAGGATTGGGAGGGTAACTGAGTTAATTGAGGGAGAGAAGTGGTCACTGGTCAAGTGATTGGCAGTGGAACATTGCTTAAAACTCAGTCATGAGTAACTTTGTTAATCACAGTGTCTCAATAAATGAAAATAGCTTAGAATTCATGTTGGGTGTAAATGGTAAAACCTGTGAGCGCATGGAAGGAAGCTTAAGGCATAGAATAAAAATACTCTAGTTTGACTTAATAAAACTAGGTCTAGAATTTTGTTTTATGAATTTTTGATCTTGGGAACAGGGCATGGGCAAAGAGAATGTCTTAGATAAGATCCAGAGATGGGTAAAGAGTCATTGAGAATCCCTAAAGGGAAGTGGAATGAGTATCAAAGTCTCTTCAAGGGGCTGGAGCGATAGCCCAGCGGGTAGGGCGTTAACCTTGCATGCAGCCTGCCTGGGTTCGATCCCCGGCATCCCATATGGTCCTCTGAGCACCGCCAGGGAGTAATTCTTGAGTGCAGAGCCAGGAGTAACCCCTGAGCATTGCCAGGTATGACCCAAAAAAGCAAAAAAAAAAGTCTCTTCAAAATCAGAGACTAATATTTTTAAGTTGTTTAAAGTTTTCTAGGCTCTGTTTTACTGAATATTTAATGAACCCTGCTATGTTCTGCTTTTTTTCCTTTCTCAGCACTTCTTTTAGGGGTTAAACAGCTATTGCAGGATGTAAACCACTTGCTTAGCATGTATCTTCTCTGGACCTGGTTGGACTCCCGGCACCATATGTGGTCACCCAAGAACAGCCAGGGTCACTCCTGACCCTGGAGCCAGGAAGAGCAGGTATGGTTCTAAAATCAAGAACACAAATATCAAAACAAAACAAAATAAAATGTTTTTGAAAATCGAAGTAGTTTGTTATTTTAATGTTAGTCTCTGGTGTGTGCATCTTTATCAAAAAAATCTGTATAGTCTAACTTTCACCACTAAAAGTCCAATTCTTTTCACAATACAATGGCCCTCCCTTTTATGTTTTTTCTCTAGAACCAAACAACTTTGGTACTTTGGGGCTATGACTCATTTGTTCTTGGTGATATTGGAGGACCATGAAGTACAAGGAATGGGACCCTGAGCTCACGATGCACAGCATTGTTTGTTGAGTTTCTCTTCAACCTTAAAGTTAACATCTTTTCACCCAATTCACCAATCCAATAACCATTAATTTTTGTTTATAATTAAAAAAGTTCTAACTTATTTTTTCATTGTCCATCATTCATTCATCAATGAAGAATTCATTTGTCATGACGAACAACCTAGCACCTGAACTAAGCAGAAGGATGAGAGCAGCGTGAAATGCCTTCAAGAGCATCAAGGCAGTGGTAAAGAAAGAAGAAGCTTCAGCTCCGGGCACAAGTTTTTTGACTCCACCATTCTTCCTGCACTAACATATGCCTCTGAGACCTGGGCCCAATAAAAGAGGGTAAAGAGGCTATTCCGGTAGCCCAAAGAAGAATCGCATGAGTCATGCTTGTTAACATCCGTTTCTTTATGTGCTACTTATATGTGAAATCATCTAATGTATAATTTATTTTATTAAGCATAATGCCTTTCAGGCCATCTATGCCTTTGCAAATGAAAGATTTCATAATTTATTTTGGGACTATTTTGTAATATTCCACTATATATCATATATTCCACTATATAATATATATTCTATTATATATTCTATGTAATACATACCATATATGAATTCCATTATATGTATAGTATGTATGGAGAGAAAGCACATCTGTTATCTAATCATCTGTCAATGTGCCTTTAGGTTTTCTCAACTCTTCTTTTCGTTTGTAGTTTTTGAACCACTCTTAGCTCTGTTCAGGGCTTACTCCTCTTTCCTCAGGGATCAATCCTGGCACACTTGGGGACCATATGGAATACTAAGAATCAAATCCAGGTCTGATATGAGCAAGGAAAGCACCCTACTCACTGTACTAGCTCTCTAGCCCTTTTCTTATTACAGAAAATGCTGATATGAAATTGGATGCAGGGAGTATGGAAGAATACAGGAGTGAGGTTGGGAGGTTAGCAGGGATTACATGGTACAGGACAGATTATTAGGGCAGCTTCCACCTCAAGCACCCCAGTCTGTCTGCCTAACACAGAAAGTATGGAGAAGGTGATAATCCCAGAGCAACTCAATCAAATTTGGAAGTAGAGGGAAGGTGAAGTGAGAAGATGAAAAAAAATGTCCACCTTTCTATTTATTTCCTCCAGAGAGAAAACCTGAAAATGTGTTTCACGTAGTTTCTTAAGGGTCTCCTTATAGAAGCCCTATTTGTTCACATTGTTGCACACTTGCTATCAAACTTTTTGGCTCCCCCCCACTTTTTCTTGCTTATTCCTAACTCTTGTGCTTATACTTCCTGTCGTCACTCCACCCTCTTGTCCACAGCATCCTGTAATAATCATAGAAGCAACTGCTTTTACCAATTTCTTATCTTCCAATATACCTTCTGTATAAGCAAGCATTTGCACTGTATATGCATGTGTCTATATGTATTCCCACATATATGCTTTTAACAATTTCTATTATCTAAAATTGAGGGAGAGAGAATCCATCTCCTAGATATATCATATTAGTACAGCTGTCTTTTTTGCAAAAAAACATTTGCACTTGAAAGGGAATAAATCTTATAAAATCATTGATCAATTTAGAATCCATGCATAATGCATGCCATTTACTCAGTTGTGTTGCCCAGGCAGACTCAAGAGGCACCATTCATTAGTGGCTCACCAGTCACCATGCTCATCTTAGGTCAATAGCATATTTTGTTGCACATAAATAGACACTATAGCACAGATGTCTCCTAGGAAAGTAGATCTTCTATTTAAAAAATAGTTCCAAATATTAAACTGTTTATTGTAAAAGTCTGAAATCTTTCATAGGATTATTTTAAAACCATGAAGCTTAGAAAAATTTCATTTCAACGGTGCCATGTCTAAAGAGCTATTTTTGCATTCAAATGCTCTGTTTGTTGTGTGATCACTCTGTGTGCCAAGCCAGCAAAAAATTAAGTTAGCTCTTTATAGATTACTATTCCTTCTGTTGGGACATGTGGTTTTCTTCAACATATGGATGTAATATTTATTATTACACTTAATACTTCTTACTGTTAAATCTGAGGAGCTTGATTTCTTCTAATGCTAATCTGACCTTATTAATCCTTGCCTAGAGTTGAACATAAATATTTCTGAAGACTTATACTATGAATAATATACTGAAATGACTTTATAAATACACACATATATGTTGCAATACACTGTTGCCCACAACCTCTTGCAGAGGTAACTCCAGGCAAGATAAGGAGCAGAAAACAGTTTGAATGTGGCAGTATATCTTATCATGTATTATATGTTGGCTGGGATAAATATTTTCTCTCAGGCTACCACAATCATCATGGGACTAGATAGATATTACCAGTATATTTATCTGGCCACGTTGGATCTCTAAGTAATTAGATTAGAGAGAAATGCTGTTGGCCTCCAAGCAAGCGTGGCTCTCTAATAAGTCCAAAGGCTAATACACAAAACAACTATGAAGTAAAGATAAGAATCTTGTGAAGGCTTGTAGAAATATATACCTGGCTGTAGAATATCCATTAGTACAGATACATGCTCTTCCCACCATCACCATCAACCAAGGACCTGCAGGAACACTTCCAAGGCAGATCTTGGCTGGGGCAATATTAACATCTCAGCTGGGCTAGGTGAGGTCCTGGGATAAGTTATCTGAGGGGATTGACCTTAACTGCTTTCCATTGATGTGGGACTGTCTAGGCTGAAAAGTTATAAAAGTCTGCTTTCTTATACACCTTTTTGCCTTTTGCCTTTTTACCTTCTCGATCTCCCTTCTCTCTCCTTTCTCTTCCCTGTTGGGTCTTAGCACGGGGTAGTGGCTATTTTGGCCGAGGATTCTAAACCTACATGTGATGGGGGGTCCAGCTAGGAACCTAAAGTCTGAGGTTTTCCTGTTATTAAATTGAAAACAGAACAAGTGTGAGTAAAGTCTTTTGAAACTGCTGAATTCTGACGTCTTTCTCTGTTGACTGGCTGCTGGTCCCCTGGGGCAGAAGGGAATCCCTATACCCTGCTCTCTGATTTTGTTGGGGTGCCCAGCATACCCCGACACATATACACATAGTATGTAAATATTACCTGGAAATTCAATGAATGTTTATTAGTTGAGCTAGCAGTTTAAGAATGATAACTATATAAAAGATACTATGTATCTTTTATCATTAAATGTCAGAAAAAAACTTATATTCAGTATAATAATATTCAGATGATTGAATACTTATAGATGCTATTTTTTCACCTCATTCTGAGTCAATCTATTTTAGAGGGAACTGTGCAAAATCAGCTATGTTGTCATGGTTTCTTGGCTTGCTTGAGTTTTTGTGAAAACTCTTACATTTTCTGTATGAGAAAATGAGAACATTTTCAGATGTATGCTTATATTATTAAAATCTCCTAAGTCACTTGATCACTTGAATCCCGTTATTCATCGATTTGCTCTAGCGGGCGCCAGTTACATTTCCATTTGACCCTATCACGTGCCAATGTAGCCCAATGGCATCTGGTTGCTTCAGGAATACGCAGACTCAAAACGTTCGTTCTGGGTCTTGACGAAGAAGTCTGACCATCTTGTAGGTGGGTGGCCACGTCATCTTTTGACATCCCGTGGGATCCAGTCGGTAATGGCTCTTGTCTAGCGGTTGTCTCCAAATCGCATTACATGTCCAGCCTATCTGATTGTCGATACCTTGGCAAACAAGACAGCATCCCTGATTCTGGAATAGCGACGGAGGTCAGAACTCCGAATTCCTTCTCTCACTTGAGTGAGGCGTGATATTCCAAGTATAGCTCTTTCAATTCCTCTTTGGGAGACCTGAATAGCATTCTCATCCTGACTTTCATAGGGCCCAGGTTTCTGAGGCATATGTTAATGCAGGAATACGGTGGAGTCAAAGAGATGTGCCCAGAGCCGGAGGTTCTTTGTCTTTTTCAGCTATTTCTTCGATGCTTTTTGAAGGCATTCCATCCCACTCTCTTCCTCCTGTGCAGCTCAGGTTTTAAGTCGTTCCATCATGTTAACTTCTAGACCTTGGTACCCATAACTGCTGCATTCAGAGATGTTTGTTCCATTGAGAGTGACTGGGGCCTCTGGAACTAGTTCATTTTTCATGAACATAGTTTTGTTCAGATTCAGCTATAGATCTATCTTTCCACATTCTCGGTCAAAGTCAGCCAGCATTTGTGCCGCTTGGCTAATGTTTGGTGTTATTAGAACGATGTCATCAGCGAAGCGGAGGTGGTGTCGTTGCCGACTGTCCTATCTTCTCTCCCATTCCTTCCCATTCTAATTGTCGCATGATGTTCTTGAGGGTGAGCTGTATTACGGATTCACCACCAGGATCTCACCATTCTACAAGAAAGTTATCACTGATGTCAAAAGAGGGGTTCGGCAGGGTGATACCATTTCACCAAAACTCTTCAACGCCACCCTCGAAAATGTTCCAAGTATACATGAGATAATAGCAGCATTCAGAAACAAATACTAGGGCCTTACTATAATGCCCTGCTTATAATAAAAAAAAAATTCAAATCAATAATGATTTTCTATCCTGAAATACTTTGACAATTTTCTTAATTATCAATTTTGTCAAATACCATTTTCATCACTCTATTAATAAACCCTGTAAATTGATTTTATCCTATCTTGTTAAGTTTCCTTATTAAAACTTTCAGAAAATATATTAAGCTCTAATACACTTGCTATGTAATTTAATGATATCGTTTTATTTTCTGAAAAGTTCAGAACCATAAGGGTAAAAGTTCTTTTAAACATAAAAATAAGAGTTTTTGGAAAATTAAAAATGTATGTATAATTGTTTATTGAAAAGTCTCAGCATGGGTTTTTATATATATATGGATATGTGTATTTGTATGTGTGTGCTTTATTTTAAATTTTCTCTAATTGCTATTTTCAATCATTCTCAAATGCCACTTTTCTATTTTTCAAGTACATCTCAAAAAATGTTCCATATATTTCACTGAAAGCCCATGTTTGCTTAAGATTTTATGTTGTATTATTGGCTTAAATCTCATTTTCTTCTCTTCCAACCCACACCTTTTCCCATTGGACATGGCTCTGTGACCTGAAAATTTGGAATCAGGAGATGGAAGAGATGGAAGGCTTACCCTTGCTTACTTCTTTATTTTCCCTTTTTCAAACTCAATTCTCCTGATCTGAGAGTTTGTGAGGACTAATAGAAGAAGCAGAGACCTTAGGGGGTTGTTGGTCACCCAGTGGTGGTGGTAGGCAACAAAGGTCTCAGACTCAGGTTGATTTTGTGTATTCTTCTGAGATATTGGCCACTATCATAAGTCTAGGCACAGCCCTTGGGAGGAAATTCAGCTTTTCCTCAGCCCCTTCAGCCTCTACAGCACCCCAGAAAGGAATAACTTTAACTTCCTTTAGTCTTTCTCAACTAGGCCATGTTTCAACATACATCAGAGTAGGACACTATAGATCTTTCCTGAGAGCCTTTTGTCAGAACTGGAATGGGTCGATCATCCTCTTCTAAGGCATACCATACCCACCACCACCGACTATTGTCTCTATGTTATTACACATACCTTTAGAGTTAAAAAATCTGCTGACACCAATGACAATGTTTTACATATATCCATAAACTTCATCAAATTTGGAACTCAGTATCAAATCCTTCCAGAAACTCCCTTCCAGAAACTCCCTTATCACCACTACAAAGAAGGACTTTCTAGTTTCCCTGTCTCAGGCTCCTCTTTCACTATACTTATAGTGTATCTTTTTTATTTTTTGGGTCACACCTGGCAATGTTCAGGGGTTTCTCCTATATTTAGAGTGTAGACACCTCTCCATAGACACCTCTCACACCATCCTTTACTGGAGGCAGAATTCTTGGTCACTCCTAAGATTTCTACTCCTGTGTCTGCAGCCTGTATCATGTCTTCCTGTTGAGAGGACAGAGCCTATGAATATTTTAGATATTAAGCACATCCGGACTTCCCTCTCATCAGACTCCACCCAGCAGAAGAGCGTATCACAGCATGGCTCATGCAGCCACAATGGCCCCACCGGTCATTAATAAGTGCTGGATTTAGAGGTGACTACAAGCGTATGCTACCCTCATGGCAGAGCCTGGCATGCTACCCATGTCATATTTGTTATGCCAAATACCAGTAACAATTATTGACCTCATTCCCATGACCTGATAGAATGGTTTGAGGCTCTTTATGTTCCTGGAGCAAGCAGATGCCCTTTGGCTCTGCTTGCATGAGACAGGACATATGGAGATGTTACTGGTGCCCACTCAAGCAAATCGATGATGAAAGGGAAGACAGTGATACAGTGATACAGTGAAGCTTTGAATAAAACACTACTTAACTTAAAACTTAGCAAATGGGAATTGAGTTACATGTATGAGCCTGATCCAATCAGAATAGCACATACAGGGCCAGAGCAATAGCACAGCAGGTAGGTAATTTGCCTTGCATGTGGCCAACCTCCGAATTCCATATGGTCCCCCGAGCACTGCCAGGAGTAATTTATGAGTGCAGAGCCAGCAGTAACCCCTGAGCATAGCTGGGTGTGACCCAAAAAGAAAAAAAAGAATGGCACATAAAGGAATTGAGCCTTCATTTCCTGAAGGCAGAGTATGAAAAGTGTAAAAGGGTAATGGTAGGGACCATGGGGCAGAGACATGAAAATGATTCTGCAACAGCAAGTAATTATAGGATGACAGCAAGGACAACTGGGAATCAAACCTTTCAAACACGTAGAAATAAGTTTGAGAAACTAAGGAAACTTGAAAGCAAAACTTAGTCTAGTGGAGTCTTAGGTTGATAACTCAGTTTGACTATTACCTTGATTTCAGACTGGTAAGAAATGCACACACATAAACTTTGATAACTTTTATCTACTCAACTGTGAAATAATTGTGTTGTTTTTTTTTTTATTTTTTTTTTTTTTTTTTTTTTTTTGTGTCACACCCGCGATGCTCAGGGGTTACTCCTGGCTCTGCACTCAGGAATTACTCCTGGCGGTGCTCGGGGACCATATGGGACGCCGGATCGAACCCAGGCCAACAGGCCGCGCAAGGCAAACGCCCCTACCCGCTGGGCTATCGCCCCCCGCCCCAATTGTGTTGTTTTAAACTGCTCTATCTATGGTCATTGAGCAGAAATGAAAATAGAGTGCATCTTCCTTTCCCTTTTCTGTCATCTTCGCTCTTCTTGTTCTTTTGTCATTTGAGGAGGGGTTCATGTTGGCCTGGTATCTGGAAGGGGGCAAGTATGCATCAACAATCTTTTTTAAAAAAAATTATTATACCAACGTGAGATATATAATTACAAAGATGTTCATGCTTGGGTTTCAGCTATACAGTGTTTCAGCACCCATCCCTCCACCAGTGCCCATTTCCCACCACCAATGTCCCTGATTCCCTTCCCCTCCCCTAGCCTGCCTCTATGGCAAGTTATTTATCTCTTTTCTCTCTTTTGCTGTCTTTCTCTCTCTGTTCCCTTCTCTTACACATTGTGTGTCGGGGAACTTCGCCGGGTCCCCGACAGTGTCAGGACAGAGGTTGTCTTCTACCTCCAAGGACGCCGGGAGAAAGATGAAAACTCACGAGTCCGGTGCAGTTCCAAAAAATGGCTTTTAATAGTACAAAAGCTCTTCCACAGCAATCCAATATAATGAACAAACTGTAGCTCTGGTCCGAACTTAGACCATACAAAAGAGTCTAAGTCTCCCACCAAAGAGAGAGAGGATGTTACCCGAGCTGAGTCCTACCCAGAAGGAGCAAAAAGGCCAAAGAGAAAAAGGCCAAGCCAAAAGCCAAAAGCCGCAGGAGCCAAAAAGCTGAAGGCTGAGGAACCAAAAGGCAAAAGGTGAAAGGGCCTCAAGTCAGCCCCTTATATACACCAAAGTAATCCAATCGGGAGGTTGTCATGCCAACAAAGAACCCTAAACAGAGTGTAGTGCCACACCCTATTGCAGGTATAAACAAGGGTTACACAAAGGACTAATCCCGAGATTATCTCTTATGTAAAACACTGGAGAGAGAGGGGGCTGATATAAAGTAATGCATCTTAACTTCTTGAGCTTCATGTAATCTAGATGGTACCCACAAGGTCCTTATTATTATCTGCACCAGGGTGATTCTGAGTATCTTGTTCTCGTGTACTGAAAGGGTCACACTCGCCTGTTTAGAGCAAACTAGTATGATCCTTCCTATAGTCTTCCTATAGTCTCAGCGTAGCCAGGGTGGTAGTCTCCTGGTAAATTCTAACTGTCCCACGTTGGGTGCAGTGGGTATAAAGAGGAGCTGTGCCCAATCTAGAAAACATAGAAGTCTTAGTAGATGTATAAGTCCGAAGTTATTCAATCAAGGTGACTTCTGTAACTGCCACACCCTCTAGCAGTGTTTACATAGAAGAGAGATCTCATTAGAATGAACCTTGGCTTAAATAAGATTAAGCTGGGAGTGAGCAAAACAACAAAACTCCCAGATTAGCTAAACATGTCCCTCCAACAATTGTGGATTGCAATAAATAGATCTAGAGGTTATCATGTGTATCTTTTTGCCTATATTCAATGCTCAGTTCTAGGCTGGTTTTATCACTTTCGACAATGATTAGCACACAGTTCCCTTCTCTGTCTTACCTAACCTCTGACTCCCACACATTTGCGGTAGATTCCACCTGTTGACAAGACCTCCTGATCCATGTTTTGCCTGACTTAGATATTAGTATCATGATATATATATATATATATATATATATATATATATATATATATCATGGTAATAAATACAGTCATTCTATATCTGTCTTTTTCCTTCTGGCTAATTTCACTTAATATGATCCTCTCCGTGCTCATCCAAAATTTATAGGCAAATTTTATAACTTCACTTTTACTAACAGCTGCATAGTGTTCCATTGTGTAGATGTACCAAAAATTTCTTTATCCAGTCATCAGTTCTCAGGTACTCTGGTTGTTCCCAGATTCTGGCTATTGTGAATAGTGCTGCTATGAAAATAAAAGTGCGGATGGTGTTTCTGCTGTGTGCTTTTGGCTTTCCAGGGTATATTCCCCAGGAGTGGTATGACTGGCTCAAACGGGAAATCAATTTCTAGTTTTTGGAGGAATGTCCATATTGTTTTCCAAAAGGCTGTGCCAGATCGACATTTCCACCAACAATGGATGAGAGTCCCTCTCTCCCGCATCCTCACCAGCACTTGTTGTTCTTGCTCTTTGTATACGTGCCAGTCTCAGTGGTGTGAGATGATATCTCATTGTGGTTTTGATTTACATCTCTCTAATGTTAGTGATGATGAGAATTTTTTTCATAGGGTCATCCTAATTTCTTAGGATGGTCATCCTAAGAAATGGATGGTCATCCTAATTTCTTTCCTTGTCTAAGAACAAGGTCATCCTAATTTCTTCCTTGTCAAAGTTTCTGTTCATCTCTTTTCCCCATTTTTTGATGGGGTTGGCTATTTTGTTCTTGTAAAGTTCTATCAGTGTCTGATCTATCCTGGATATTATTAACCCCTTATCAGATTGGTATTAGGAGAATGTTCTTTCTCATTCTGTGGGCTCTCTTTATATCTTGGTCACTGTTTCTTTTGAGATGAAGATACACTTCAACAATCTTATAGCAAGCATAAAAAATGTCTGACTTAATTTCTGATGACTCTTTAGCAAAGAGGAAATAAATAGTGCTATTTGTTTTTCTTCATGTAGACAACTTAATCACAAATCCAGAGCATCAATATATTAAATGCATACTACTGCCTCTAACATCTTGTTATCTATGCAGTACTGGGTATTTTCGTAATTATTTTATAAAATTGTAATATGAGACTGAGAAAAGGAGAGAAAGGAAGGTGAGGGAGGAAGAGGATAGGGCTTATAAAATTATACACCAATAACAATTTTTACATTATAAATTACCATTCATCAGGAAGTTGAAGTATTGTGTTTGAGAAGACAATGAGAAGTCCTTTTGTGCTGCTTTGAATTTTCTCTTAAATATTAATAACTGGTGACACACTAAGTGTCGGGTCACTTAAATTCAAGGATTCTACTGATTCTACTATTGCTAACCATTCTAGAAAGACACACTGAATGAGTAATAGCCTTTATCATCTCAAAACTGGAGAAATATATAAATAAATATTCAAATTAAACTATATCAAGGGAATACAATCCATAGCTAGTAAAGCTAGAATACAAGGATTATTATGTAGGGGGACTGTCTAAGCCAGCTAGACTATAAGAAAACTTACATGTGAATTTATTTATGAGAATAGTCTATTATCTTATTATTATCATTATTATTATAATTATTATTATTATTTGATTTTTGGGGGATCAGATCCAGCAATGCTCTGGCTCTGCACTCCCGAATTACTCCTGGTAGTGCTGGGAACCATATGGGATGCCAGGGATTAAACCCAGGTCTGCTGTGTACAAGACAAACAGTCTACTTGCTATACTATCGCTCTCGTCCCAAGTGCATTACCTTATTATTTTTATTATTACCTTATTTTTTCTAATAAGCCCAAGATTCAGAGAGAAGAGCATCTGCAATAGGGTAAGATATAGGGTAAGATCTTCAATAGGATAAGATAGGGTGGTAATGTGACACCACATATTATCCCACTAAACACATGATTCCATCAAAGGGTATGTGTACAGCATCTACTTTCAATAATTCCTTGTATTTTATATACAAATATATAAAATATCAAAACTTTGATATAAGAACCAAAAGAAGCGAGGGTTTAAGTTTAGGATAAGTTCCATCACATATGCACTTTTGGAGAAAGGAGCTCTCATCCGAACTGTTGGTGGGAATGTCGACTGGTACAGCCTTTTTGGAAAATAATATGGACATTCCTCCATAGTCTAGAAATTGAGCTCCCATTTGATCCAGCAATACCACTCCTGGGATATACCCTGGGAAGCCAAAAACATACAGCAGAAACACCATCTGCCCTTTTATTTTCATAGCAGAACTATTCATAACAGCTAGAATCTGGAAACAACCAGAGTGCCAGAGAACTGATGACTGGATAAAGAAGCTTTGGTACATCTACACAATGGAATACTATGCAGCTGTTAGGAAAAAAAGAAGTTATGAAATTTTCCTATAAATGGATGGACATGGAGAGGATCATGTTGAGTGAAATTAGCCAGAAGGAGAGAGACAGATATAGAATGACTGCATTTATTTTGCATGATATAAATATGTATGTATATATATGCATATATATTTATATATATTATTATACCAATATCCAAGGTCAGGCAAAACTGGGATCAGGAGGTCTTGTCAACAGGTGGATTCTACCACAAACATGTGTGAGTCAGAGGTTAGGCAAGACAGAGAAAAGGAACAGTCTGCTAGTAATTGTCGAAAATGATAAGACCAGCCTAGAACTAAGCATTGAATATAGGTAAAAGAGATATACATGATAGCCTCTAAATCTATGTATTGTAATCCACAATTTTTAGTGAAGGAGAGCGAGAAAGAGAGAAATGAGATAAAGAACCTGCCATAGATGCAGGCTAGATTAGGGAGGAGGAATCAGGGACATTGGTGGTGAGAAATGGGCACTGGTGGAGGGATGGGTGTGGAACACAGTATGACCGAAACCTAAACATGAACATCTTTGTAATTGTTTATGTCCTTGGTGGTATAATAAAATATTTTTTTAAAGTTCCATTACACAGATAAAAAGAACATCTGCATTAGAACAGTCAAGACAAAAAAGAAAATTAAGTCTCCTAGAACAAATTTTTCTCTTACAGAACCAATCTCTATATGTAAATTATTAAATTTTAACTTTATTTGTTTGTTTTTGTTTTTCAGTTACACTCAATGATACTGAGGGCGTAGTCCTGATTCCATGCTTATAGATCACTTCTGGTGATGCTTGAGGGACTCTACATAGTAATGTGGGATCTATATGCAGTGTGTGGAATTGAATCATGGTTGACTGTGTGCAAGGCATGCACCCTCCATTCTTTACTATCTCTCTTGCTCCAGTTTGTGTTTTAAAGAATTGTACATGACTAGTCTCTAGAAACTGAGAATTTCATTCCTCCAGTTACCAGGAACTAAATGCCAGAAAAACATATAGGAGCTTGTAATAAGTCTCTGACCCTGAAATAATATGGCAACTCTGGAAAGTACCTTTCCTGCATCCTGTGAGACCCTGAACAGGAGGCCTGGCTGTTCTGTGCCTCAAAAGTATGATATACGAATGATGTAAGATAATAAATACATATTGTCTTAGGCTGCTCTGTCTTGGGTAATTTGGTTTGTAGCAATAGAAAACTAATGCACAGCCACAGCAGTGACTACGCAGCTGCCATTTCTAACTATCCCATTTCTTTTTTAATGAGAAATTTCCTTCCAAAGGGACTAATAGCTTTTTTATGGTAGACTTCCTAGATTGCAACTGAAATGTTAACTGCAAATTTCCTTATAATGGCATTGATTTGCTGAGAAAAATGTAACTGCATTTTATAGTCCAATGGATCTTTCTAAAGCACTTGATCATACTGATGTAAGCCAAAAAGATCTCTGCATATTAGTCAAAAAATATAGCTGGAAAGAATTTTCTTTTCAATATTGGCACTAGGAATAAAAGAACAATAGGTATTAGAACTCCCTTTTTCTTTGAATCTCCTATTCTTTATTCCCTCACTCTGAGATCTGAACGAAATTGAAACTACAACGCAAACAAAAAAAATCATTCAGACACACTTGACAGTTTCACTTGACAATTCCCAGTGCAGGTAAATGCTTTATTTCTATATGCCTGCTAAATCTGAGAGTGTAAGGCCATGGATATCTACTCCTGGATAGTCTAGAAGATGTTCTAAGATTGAGTTATTAGTATAAATACTGCTGTGATATAGATAGTTGTTGTGCTAGTTTACTGCAGATCATTTTATTTTCTTTGTGTATAATATTTTGGTTCAAAGAACAACTTTCAAAAAGACAGAGAGTTGGTACAATGAATTTGTTTGAATCCTAGCACTACTATGATCCCCTGAGCACTGGCAGGAGTAACCTGAGTCCAAAGTATAGATTTCACAGCTAATCGACTAGTTCCAATTCCATATTTTCTATACTAGACATATGCCTCTAGGTAAGTCTAACTTGGTTTAGCCTCTCAAAACAAATATGATTATCTGTAAAATAGAGTTAAACCTCACCATTAAGTGTAATTATGAAATTTAAATGATACAACTGAGGCACCCGGACGGATGGAATTCTAGCCCTGGCCTGCCACCCCAGGAGAGCCTCACAGGTGCCAGACGACACCCCCACTCCCATGAGGGCCACCATTTTCCACATCTGAACTTCCTCTCATCAGAACTCCACCCAGCAGAAGAGCCTATCACGGCCCAAATCATCGTGACCCACCCTGCAGCAGTATTTTTCAAATCCGGCACAGGTATGCTGATCCAGTGACTCACAGACATGGGGTAGAGCTGCTGCAGGCTTTCCCCTGTGCTCAGCCACTCACGAGGCACCCGGAACGGATGGTGGATTCTAGCCCTGGCCTGCCACCCCAGCAGAGCCTCACAAGTGCCAGATCGAACCCCCTCCATGGGGGGCCGCCATTTTCTACATCCGGACTTCCCTCTTGTCAGAACTCCACCCAGCAGAAGAGCCGTATCACAGCCCAACTCACGCTGCCGCAAGTGGCTGCACGGTTCATCAATAAATGCTGGAGATCAGGAGGTGACTACAAGAGTATGCCACCCATGGCAGGAGTCTGGCAGCTACCCGTGTTGTATTTGATATGCCAAATACCATTAAAAATTATATACCTCTTTCCCATGACCTGATGGAATGGTTTGAGGCTCTTTATGTTCCTGGAGCAAAGCAGATGTCCTTTGGGCTCTACTAGCATGAAACAAGACTTATGGAGATGTTACTGTGTTCTCCCCTCGAAAAAAATCGATGATGAACGGAAGACAGTGATACAGTGACACAGTGAAATCAGGCAACATATAATTTAACAATTATTAGCATATGTCTATCATGTTATTTATATTCATGCTAGCATATTAATTATAGAAATATATCTAAATATCTGCATATTGGCAAATTATTTTTAAAAATACTATGCACAAAATACCAGATGATTTCACTCATATGTGGAATGCAAAAAGTAGGAGTAGGCAATCCCTAATGGAACTTGAGTCTGAGACATGACCAACAGGACTAAAATCTGAGGAACTGGGGAGGAGGAGGGCCAGTGAGATAATGGTGGAGGGAGCTTGAGACACTGGTAAAGAGATTGGTTTAGTAGCTCTGTAGCTGCAAAGTGACTGCTTCAGTATAATGTAAATGATAATACTCTGACTTCATTTTTAGAAAGTTTATAATATGTAATGCATGGATTAGCTGCTTACTTATCTGAAAGTCAAGAATATAACTCGCAAATTATTTGCAAATTATTTGGAAAGTCAAAAATATAACTTTTAAGCTGGACAGAACAGTACTCTCAATTTTAAATTGTTAAATAAGACATTCTGGTTTACTTCTGCATTTATTTAGATCACTTGTATTATAATATTAGCACATATGCATATGCCCCATGCCATTTTTATAAAAATATTATAGGCGATACATTTGTTAATTTATTTCCACATAAGCACATAATAAAAGAAACTATTTCACAGTTAAGGACCAGCCTATGAAAACTTTATATGTCATCTCTCTTAACCACCTACAACCTTATTAAGTTCAATTGGTAATTAGCTCAATTTGTGATTAGAAATACATGGGGCCAAGCTTAGGAAAATGATCAAAATTAAAAAAATATAAAGAAGTGATCGTTGGGACTGGGGAGATAGTACAGCAGGTAAGACACTGGTTTTGCATGCAGCAGACCCATCTGATCCCCTATTCCCTCCCAAAGTGATCCGTGTCCCCAAAACTGAAAGAAAAATAAACTTATATTTGATGTTCAAATCATAAATATGAAACTTTGATAGTAAATCTCCTCTTCACTTTTTTTTGTGTGTGGGGGGGTTTGTCATCTGGGAATGCTCAGGGGTTACTCCTGGCTCTGCTCTCAAGGAATTACTCAGTGAACCATATGGGATACCTGGATCAACCAAATTGGCCACGGGCAAGACTAAATGCCCTTCCCATTGTACTATTGCTCTAGCCCCACCCTCTCACTCATCTAAAAGTGTCTAAAACAATCCAGTTTGAATCAGTCTATTTGCTTAAGGATTGTGTATTTACTTGACATTGGAGTTTATTCATAGCAAGATTGATCCAGTGTTTAGCACTATCGTTTAATCAGTAGAGAAAATCTTGTGGATTTTCACATGATTCCTCCCTGCTTTTGCTCAGATCTTAAGGTATGTGCCAACAGGGAAAATGGTCACAGTTTAATGACCATAGTTTTAACAGTACAAAAAGATTAGAACCAAGATTTATACGATACAGATTATATGTATTTCTGGATTTATTACTGACAATTGGTAGAAAACCAAAAGAAGAGACATTCTTTTATAAACCATGCTTAAAGAAATATTATAATATAAATGCTTATCTGGGGAAACACTTTGGTTTCTGTCACCATTTGTACTGAGTTTGGAGTAGGGGGAGGGGCAGAGCTGCTACTGTCTTTGCCTGTGCCCAGCTGCTCATGAGGTGCCCAGGAGTGATGGCAGGTTCTAGCCCTGGCCCGCCACCCCAGCAGAGCCTCACAACAAGCCAGACGACCCCCACTCCATGAGGGCCTCCATTTTCCACATCCAGACTTCTCCTTGTCAGAACTCCACCCAGCAGACCAACCTATCACAGCCCGCTCACGTGGCCTCTTGCGGAGCTCGGTTCCATCAATAAATGCTGGATTTTGAGATGACTACAAGAGTATGCCACCCGCACGGCAGAGCCTGGCGTTACCTATGTCGTATTTGATATGCCAAATACCAGTAACAATTATAGACCTCATTCCCATGACCCGATGGAATGGTTTGAGGCGCTTTATGTTCCTGGAGCAAGCAGGTGCCCTTGGGCTCTACTTGCATGAGACAGGTCATATGGAGATGTTACTGGTGCCCACTCGAGCCAATCGATGATGAACGGGAAGACAGTGATA